>VNKF01000351.1:0-118826 GCA_008044355.1 Drosophila lacteicornis
GTTCAATAATTTTTATGTATTCAAATTTTGTCAAATTTAAAAAACTGCACGCCTAATTTTGCTGGCCCTTGGCAGAATGTTCACACATGAACACGTTTTATATATATATATATGCATACATACATACATACATGTAGATCTGTAACAAATCGATGCAGCTGTGATCTGCTTAAGCGCATGTGCGCGTATCTCTAAACAGCGGCCACTTGGGCCTAGCACAGACAAAAATGTAATCTTGACAAATATGTGACCTGAAGCCCTGTGGGTCACAAAAATATCTTCAAAAATAAGTGCGGGGTAGCTGTGTCTTCCCATCGCACTCAAGAATTTTTCCCATGTAAGGGTTAAACAAACCACTGCGTTGGTCTAGCGATAAGACTATTTTTAAGAATCTCAAGACCGCTACCTAAACGCGGACTTTGAAATAAAGAATCAGTTTGAATTATCAACTCAAGAAAGGAAGACGTCTCTTTATTGGGCGTTCTTTTCAGATACAAATTTATTTAAAAAATATTTTGTATAGAATTTAATTTCCCATGAGCTGTAGCGTAGTTCCCAGTAGTGTCTATAAACTGTCTATTTTCAATCATTCCTCAATGGATCTTAATTTAATTTTCAATTGAGTGTTTCTCAGAAGAAAGTCCCCTTCTGAACCTTTATTTAATTAATTTGGGAGTTTCCCAAACAGATGGATGGCTTACAACCATACAAGGGCCAACGTAAGCTCTCTCTTTCTCTGCTGACCAGTTGGCCTTTTCCGGTTGGACATTCTGTTGTCTTTTTTGTTTTTTTGTTTTCTTCTTTTTATGACAAATTGTCACGAGTGCATTGATGCAAAAAACTTAAATGAAGCGACATGCTGTTGAAATGTCTGAACCGCCTTTTTCGGCCCTAGACATTGCATGGCCTGCAGATACGGGGGATACAGATACAAATTCAGCTACAGATACGGGACAACAACAGAGTTGCGTGCACTTGCAGATACTCGAACCGGGGGCTCTGTGTATCTTTCGGGCAGCTCGTCGTCACTCACATACATGATATATATCAACAGAGAGCACAATAATGCGAACGGGTCCGTTGTGGGGACCTGGAAACTAATATGGCTGGAGGACGTTACCCAGAAGTAGTGACTAAGCCCGCAGCATGGCCTAATATCCCCTCCCGATCTCGGTCTCGCTCTCGCTTCTCCATACACAAAAATGTCTGGGACATGGCTCTCGGATTACAGGGCCAGAAGCAATTGAAAACTGAGCTTGACAGTTTTTCGTTTTCTGCTGCGTTTTATTTTCGGTTTATGAATTGCCCAAAAAAAAGAAGAAATTGAACTTGTCTCGGTGTTTTGGCACTGGGAAAAAATTAGTTTTAAATGCTAAATAATTAAGCTGTAATTTTATTAAGCACTTTCTTTGTAAGAACAAATTTCGTACGAAAATCTATGAATTATTTAAGAAAAAATTCTCAACATTTTAAAAAAATATAAAGAAATCCCTGAAGTCTTAATATGCAAATCACTTTAAATAGGTACTTTTTCAGCTTGAAATTTAGGCATAATTTTCTCTCCGTGATTCTTCCCCTCCCGCTGTATTTATTTTTCGGGTTATTTTGGGTTTTGTTATAGCTGCTTACCGTTAGAACGGAGTCTGAGTCTTTGTCTGGGGCATTTGTGGGTCTTCCTGGAACCGTAAGCAATATGCCCGAAAGGGGTTTCATGGGGAGAGGGAGAGGCTCAGTGGAGGAGCAATTAAATGTGCAACCAGAAATGGCAACAAACGAAGCGGACTCTTCTTTTGTTGCAATAATTCAATTAGCACTCTTTCGGTTTCGTTCGTTCGGTTTCGTTTCATAAATGTATTAGCCGGGATCTCTGTAATTTCCCCCCTGCATTCGCTGCATTGGCTTTCTTTATATTTTTTTTAATTAATGTGCAGTTATCATGCAACCCGATTAACAGTCGAGTGCCGTCGCTGCCGCTGTAATTGCAACTTGTTTGTTATTTGTAGTCCAAGTCAGCAGTCAGCCAGCAGTCGGGAGTTGGCAGTCGCCTGCCCGCCTGTCACTGACTCTGTTCTTGTTGTTGTTATCTGCCAGGAATGCTAATTATAAGATTAGCGCCGTAGCCCAATCTATGCTCCACTCGCCAGGCATATATAATATATTTCTCTTCTGACTTTTTCCGTTGGCGGAGTTGGTGTGTGAGTGTATGCAGCTGGGTGTCTGCATATCTCTGTATCTTTATATCTTTGTATCTCCATCTGCGGCACTCGGGTGATAGCGTACACGCACATGACACTTGACAATGTTGGAGGATCTGGTGGTGATTGTTGGTGTATGGAATTGGTGTGGGTTTCGCCCGTTGGTGATTTATATAGTTTTGTTTTTTATATTTTATTTTGTGCTGCAGTTTATCATTCTAGTTATCCCTTCTAGTGATTTAAGGTTCTTTAAAAAGAGTTATAATGTATTGGTTAAATTGTTGAATTTTTAAATTCAAATGTTGTTGAAGGATTTTCTACCAAAATTTGTTTGTATTTTAGGTGTGAAAGTTGTTTAATAAGTGTTGGATCATTTAAATTGGTTCAACAATGTTCACCAATGTTGGTGTAATTAAATCTTAATTTACAGATTCAACCTATCGAAAAGTAAGCTGAGGAGTGTGGTTTTTTTTTACAACTGTTGGTGTTGGTGATTTTCTAATTCAATTCCAAACCCTATTCATTGTGGTTTAACGTTCAAGATCTGCAATCTGTGTCGTGACCCTGCCCTGACATTCTAAAACTTTCCCATCATCTGCAGGAACCAACCCCAGTCCCAACATTTCGTATGCGGTTAATCAAAATAATAATATTTTCTAGAATTCTTCGCTTGGCAATTGTTTTTCATCGTTTTCTCTGCCTTTTGTTATCAGCATCAGTCACTGCTCCTCAACAGCAGCTCTGGCCGCAAAAACTATGCATCAACCATATATGCATTCCCAGCATGTACAATGTACAGGGCGGTACATAGATACAGATACTTATGAGCGTACGTATGGATGTAGGCATGTATCTGGGGGATTGCGAGAGGCCTCGGCTGCTCTCCCTGTTCCGTATCTGTCGTGTGCATCTCTTGAACTATCAATTTAAATGTCAGTTTAAATTGTAGAATTTTTCATTTCGTGGACTTCGTGCATGAAAACTATAAAAATGTTTTCATTGTTTTATTCTCGGCCTCTCTCTTTGGGTTCTTTTTGTTTTGTTTTTGGAGAACTTGCTTAGAGAAGGTTAAGGAACACAGAGACAGGGCCAAAAGGTGTGCACTTATACAGTGGGGGTTAAGGTAATAGAATTGGGTTAATTATGCAGAATAAAGTAATATACTTTTATTGGAGTTTTACTCTTAGAAAAAGTTGTTTTATAAATAAAATTATTTGCTTTTCAGTTTAAAAAAGAATTAAAATCTTTTTACAAAATGTAAGAAACCCATATACTCTTAACCCTTGCTGTTTGTGGCCATATATGTGGTGGTATAGAGATGTTTTGGCGATATGCTCTGGGCCCCAAAAGACCCAGAGACTTGCAGCCTGGCCCTGGTTCTGATTCAACTCCGACTCTCGACTCTCGACTCTTTCGTGTGTGACTTGTTTTAGATTTTTGTGCTGGAATGGGAGCTGGGGAGCTGCCTTTCAGCATTTGACAGCAGCTGTCAAAAAACGAAACTTGAAAGCGAACCGACCTCGGGCCCAAAGACTGAGCCCTCAGATCCAAAGTAAAAGTTGCAATATGTTTGTTTTGTTTCGTAAGTTTCTGCTGTAGCTGTTGCTGCTGCTGCTGCTGCTGCTGCTGCCTTTTTTGGCCAAGTTTCTTACCTTCGGGGCCCCAAGAAGTTGTAGTAGTAGTTTCCTTTCCTATAAATAGAAGAAGCAAAGAAAACATTTGTTAAGCTTTTTTCTCTGTTGTTTCCAAGGGAAGGAAAAACTTATTTTCTATTCTCCAGCAAGATATATCTTTGGGTTTTTTTTATTTTCGGTATTTTCGGTGTGAATGGACACATCCATCAATCGAAGAAATATTTTTATCAAGCTCTCGGGCAACTTGAAAATCGTTTAAACAAATCGAAAACATTTGCCCGACAGACATGGCCCATTAATTTCTCATCTCGCCAAAGAGGAGTTCGTTCGCTCGAATCTGGTTTCCATTGCGGCGATAATTATAATTCAGCTTTGTTTTGGCAATTTTAATATCTGACACTAATTGCTGCCACCGTTTTTGGCGATAATTGGTTGTGACTGGCCCATCAATGGCCCGAATTAACTTGTTTACAATTAAAGTGTCATTAAGTCATTATCTATTGTGCGAGGTCTCGTTTCGTTTTCGTTTTCGGTATCGTTTTCCCCTTCTCCTTTTCCTTTGCCTGCCTTTTATTATTGTTTTTATTGTTTTCCTTTTGTTTTGTATTGTTTTTTTTATTTTGGCAAATTTTTGGCAAAGCGCCCTTGACACGAGGCCGCCGGGTCCCGGGTTTTTAGGGTCCCGAATCCCGGGGTCTCTCCTCAAAAGTGCCAAAGTCAATATGGGTTGGGTTTAATACTCATGTGTCGAAAGTCGAAAGCAACCCCTCTGGCTGTCTGTCCTTCTCTCGTTGTTGTTGCCATTTCAAATTGCCAATTATCGATGAATTTGCAAAAACACAAACAGACAGCCAAAGGGGCGCGGCTGCTTTGCAGCTTAAGCGGCTCTGTGTCTCTTTATTTTCTCCTTTCCCTTGCCTTTTTCCTATCCAATCCCCCAGGTCCTGTCAATATTTTGCTAGTTCATTTTTTTTCTTCTTTTTGCATTAGGGTTGGGTCTTCCTGCAGAATTATGCAAATCAAATGGCACATATCGATGTCGATTGCAGTATTATTGCTGCAATTCAGCACTTTTACCCCCTATTCAAAATGCAATCAACGTTTTCCGTGCCATTTGAAGGGAGGGGCTGACTACTGTCCATTCAATTCAAAGGAAAAGCAAACAGTGGTAGTAGTAAATCCTGCAGAAGGATTTTGGTTTGATTTGGTCAATTTTATTTATTTTCAAAGGCTTGTGTCTTTGAGATGTTTTTTGTTCTTGCATTCTTTCTAATTAAAGGAGGAGCAATTTTAATTGGTGTTTGTTATTTTTATTGAGTTTTGATTGGTATTTTGTTCATATTTTTAATGCACATATAAAATCTTAAAATTTTTAAATATATATTTTAGAGATATTTATTACAACTTACATGCTCAAAAAATTGAAAAATATTAAAGGAAAGCAAGGGTAATCTCTTTAAAAAATTCCCAAAAACACCTAATCAAATCATTTGATTTAAATGTATTTATTGGTTTTATTTTCATCGATATTTTTCCATTTATTTTGTTTCGGTAATTTATTTACCTATCTCCTAGCCACATTTCCATAATGTTTTTCCCATATTTTTCCTACCCGAAAAAAGCCGTTAAATCTAGTGAAAAACATGTTTTGCCTTCGCCCTACTTAATCTCTCCCTTTGGCTCCCTGTGAATGATTCCGATTCCCTGAAATCGGAGACCAACGGCAGCTGGTTGAACTGCGATACCGCCACGCCCTGAGATTTACATATGACTGCGCCTGTCAATTGCCATTAAGCCAGCGAAACTTTGGAGAAGAAATCGGTTTTCTTAATAGATTTTTTTTCCTATAGATTTTTCTTGAGAGTCTTGAAAGGCAAAGCGGCGCGAATTGAATGGAAATGAAAGGAAACCCTAAGCAAACAGGGGCAAGTCCTTTCGTTTTCGGTTTTTTTTTTTTGTTGAGAAAAGTAAGAATTAATTCAGCAGTAAATACAGTTTAGAGAAATGGTGGAGGAATGAGAGGCTGCGGCTGCCGCTGCTATTTAACATTCAAATTACAAATCCTTTTTATTTTTACTTTTATTCCAAGCAGAAAGAAAGGGTTCCATGGAACAAATCGTACTGAAAACCCTCGTCCTTGTTGACTTCAGCCGCTCGAGCTGATGATGATGATGATGATGAGGATGATGATGAGGATGACGATGAGGAACCCTTGTCCTTGTCCGTATTTGGGATGCAACTCATTTGCATTTCTATCTCTGTGTGTAGTATCTTCCCGAGTCGTGAGAAAATTGTCAGCATATTGATTCGATGATTATCAACAGTTATGCGCATATTTAATTATCGTCCTGTCCCCGCGGAATTTATTTGAATTTGTTGCATTTGCATTTGCATTCGCAGTTTAAGCTAAGTTGAAGTGCAAATACACATACACATGAGCGGAGTGGAGTGGAGTGGAGGCTGGGTTTTTGTTTAAATATTTGAACAGCTTTCGGCTGATTGACAAGCCGCAAGTTTTCCCCTTAATTCCGGCAGATGTTTCTCTGTCCTGGAATTTTGATTCGACGGGAGCGGTCACCAGCGCTGATTAGATGCGTAATTAGGCGTGACCCCGAACCTGGTCGTTAAACAAGGAAAAAAGGATCAAATGCCTGGCCAGCACATGCTGCTATCTAATTTTCTTTTTCCCCCGTATTTTCACCCATCCTTTCTTTGGCCTTTCTCCGCCTTTCTTTCGGTGATTCGCTGTTTTGTCTCACCCGCTGGGCGCTTTTTGGCACCAAACAAATTGGGAAGTTGCTCTCCATGCGGAGAAATGCCAGCGTTGATGAATGTCGTCCCAGCAGAACATGGGAAAACCTCACGCCCAGGGCACGGAAAAAAATAAAGAATTAATCTAAATAATACTTTGAAGTACTTATTTTATTTATATTAATATTTATATTTATTTATAATAAATTTTGTTTATTATTTAGTGTGAATTGTAAATAACAAAAATAAATCCTTTCAGTTTTTATTCGTTTGCTTTCGATTATTTTCTATACAAAGTATATAGTTTTTTTGTATTCATGGAATAGCTATATATTTTTCTATATATATTTTTCTCAGTGCTTAGCTAAAATTCCAAAACCAGACCGAAAGTTGCCGTTTGGCTGCTTGTGGCATGTTGTGCTTGTTTGGCTCTTTTGGCCCCGGCATTAATCAGTCGGTGGTGCGTCTGACATTGTCAGAGAAAGGAGAGAAATAGAGAAGCCCAGGGAGAGGGATAGAGAGAGATAGAGAAGCGGTATGTGGAAGGGTGCATGTCGGAGGGATCTACTTATTATTTCACTGTAATTAATAAAGATTAAACGTTGTGACACGGCTAGACTGACTAAACTGCTGCACCACCAGAGGGACTTTGCGCTCTGTAATTTTCAGCATTTTCTCCCTAGTACTCGCCTGATTTGTCCTGGCCGTGACAGTTGCCATATTTAAGCGAATAACAAGCCAGCAAAAGATTAATGGCTCTGCTTCCCAAGAAGTCTGAGCAATTTAAAGTTTCTATGGGTTAAAGTTTCCAAATTTTTGGATCATAAATATCCAATAAACCCATAAAAGAAACATAAAATCGTATTATGTTGATCATAAATTGTCAGTCCGAGAGATCACAGCTCTGATCTTTTATGCATTTATTGGGGCGGATCAGCTTTCAGTCAGTTTGGCTTCATCTATTGGTTTTTTTCCTCCTTTTAGTTTGCATAAAATTTGATAAACAAACTAATAAACATAAACTAAGATTAATGCATTCATATATCACTCAATAAACTCAAATTTGGGTCATCAAGTGCAGTCGCCGGGGTCTGTTTTCCATGTCTGCTTCGTATGCCAGTTTCTATGTTTGCGAGGGTGCCTGCCCCACTCGTACTTATGCTTAATTGCACTAGTAATTAATAATGTTATTTATTAGACAAACATGGGCCTGCTCCTCGTTGCCTGGATGACCTCACCCGAAAAGAATTGTGTGTGTGTGTTGGTTTGTGCACAGTGAAAAAAGGTTGTAAGGGAAAGAAGTAATTTACGGGAATTTATAATAATGTGTTTAAGAGTGAAGGTTATGAGATGGAATTATTTACTACTTTAAATATATAAATTTAATTGAAATTCCATCATATTTATTTTATTCTTTAAAACTCAGGTATTTAAAAATATAGTTATAATTAAATAGATAGTGTTAGGAATTATTTAAAAATTTTTTAAGAGAAGGCAAATGCTGGGACTTGTCTTTACTTTCTTAAAAACTATATTTTTTATTATCAGTTCATAGTTAATGTTATCTACAATTTTATTCTATTTATTTTTAATGACATTAAACTCTAATTAATATTTAAATTTATTTTTCATTCGTTATTGTATTTAATATTAATGGAAATCTATTGGTAAATATTTTTCTGTGACAATATTTTTCTCCCTGTGCGCAATTGTGTGACTCGTGGCTCCTCTCTAGATGTGTGTCATTAAGTAAATTAAGTAAATAAACATATGCCCGCTACCAGATAAGGGGAGGGGGCGAGAAAGGAGCGGGATGGATAGAGGGAGAGGGCGGCAGATCGAGTGAGTGAGAATGAGCGACTTTGGGCATAATTAATTGCCAGTCAGCCGTTGGCCTCGTTGAAGTTGAAGTTGAATTAACCCCCTCGCCGGCACGGACAGCTGCCACTGAGGCCAAGTTCCCTTGTCCGGCTTTATCTCTTCCGAGGCGCGTTAGTTTTTGCGCCCTTTAAGTTAAGAGTTTTTCGGCCAACCGACGACCACTCCACTCCTCTTGGCCTTATGCGCATTTCAACGCCTTCATTTGCATGCGTTTTATGGCTTAATAGTGCCCCGCCTTATCTGTTGCAAATTTTCAGTCAATAGATTTCTGATAAGCCCCCCCCTGCTCCCTGCCCGTCTGTACAACATTTGCATTTCATTTGCGCCCCGAAAAAGAGCGTCCAGCCAAAAATAAAATAAAACCAGTTGAAAATTCCTCGGGGGCCGGGCAAGAAATAAAGGTAGAAAGTTGTGTTCTTTTTGCAGCTCTTGTTGCTTCTCCGCTTGCTTTTGGCAGCATGCTTTTGGCCTTACTTTCTGGCAGCTTCCGCGTAGCCTTAGCCTTTCCTTAACCTTTCCTCGGGCCATGTCTGCAGCAGCACCTCATCATCAAGGAGCAGCTGGAATCTTATGGTATCGCATCGGCAACTCTCCAATTCCAGTTTTGTTTTTTTTTCGGTCTCAAGTTGCAGTTCGCAGGGCCTGGCCAAATTGAGACACAACGCGGCGAAAAAAGAGTCTCAGAAAACGTTTAATTTACTTTTATTGCCCTAGCACGATTTATTGAAATTATTTCTCGATTGCTTCTGTGGATTTCTTTAATTCAACTCGCGCATTCAGGTAGTGCATATTTTTATGATTTGTATGAAAATAAGGCTTATAACTTTATTGTTCAACTTTGTTTATGGCCATTGCATGTTTAATAATAAACTTTAATCTCAGTTTAGCAGTAAAATCATTATTTCTGAAATTGCTAACAATAAATGCAAGCTAATAAAATTTTTACATCGGTTTTCGGGGAATTACAGCGATATTTTTAAATACTTTTAATCGCTTATTGCTTAATAAATATTTTCATATGCTTTATAAAAGCTGGTTAAACGAATTTCCAAACCTACAACATAAAATCGAATATTTACTTGCTATAAAAAAGAGTTTAACTATTTCCATGACTTAAGGTATCTGGTTTTGTCTGTCAGGGAATTTTCTAAGCTGCAACATAAATTCCTAAATTTATTTTCAATAAAAAGAGGTAATCCTAAACACTTCCCATAAACTGTATACAATATGCTTTTGATTCAGACTAGTTCTGGCTGCATTCAACAGGCTCTGGCGGTTTTTATGGCTTTGCTGGCATTTCACAAAATGTGAAAACTCATTACCGATTTACCGATTATGCAAATATATCTATGAGGGGAAGTGGATGGAGTTGACAAATGCAAAATGTTTGTCGCTCGTGCCGCAGTGGCCCATAAAACCATAAATATATATAACCCTCTCGAGATGAAGTGAAACTGAACTATTCGCGTTACTTAGATATATAGATTGGCAAGGCAGATTTATATCGGCAACCGCCATCGATGGAGTTTCTGTAATCGAAACTGTTTTGCATATTTATAAGCCTTTTTCTCTCTGTTTCCAGTTTATGTTAATTGCATGGGGTCTATGAAATTAATACTTTTTATCGCGTTGCTCAATCGCCGCGAACTTGTAGCTCACATGTTAGCTGTAAATTAAGTTGACAACTTGGCGCTGCCTGCTGCCTGACTTGGCTCAGAAACTGGCTCTTGGCCCACAATTGAAGTTTATCCGCGCAAATCAATTGAAAGTGTCCACTGGATATTTTTCTATATTTTTTGTTTTATTTTTCTTGGAAATAAAGTGCATAAATCTGTTGGGGTATATTGAGTTGGTACTTAAAAGGTATTTGTCCAATTAAGGTTGACAATATTATGTTAAGTATTTCTAAGCGTTTAGGAATTTGTAAGATATTTTTAAAGTGTAATAGACTTGAAAATATATGTGGAAGTTAATGTTTACTGAGCTAAATCTCAGTATTGTCTTATTGAAGCCATAATAATTATGTATGGATAGAAAAGGATGTGAACTTTAATCTTTCTTTATATTTATTTTTAATCATAAAAGAAGGCCTTAGTTGGATACTTTTTCTTTATAATAAAACCTAAAATAAACCCACAAAAAACTATATAACCATGGTAAAACTATTGACCATGAATTGTATAATATTTAGATATCTCCAGGAAGTCCTAATCTCAACCTCGAAGCTTTCTATTTTATTGTGTTCTTTTCAGACATTTTCTAACCATTTTCTACATTTTTTTTCTCCATAAAAACAGTACCTTTCGCATCCGCCTTTAGGTCGATAGAAATGAGCTGAAAGTTTGTAGTCCGGCCTGGGCTTTGTTTTGTTTTCCCATCGCGCGGTCCCAGCTGTGCCCGCTCACAAAGGGGACCCATCAATGCCCATCAAGTGCTCCCCACATACAGATATCCAAAGGGGGTATACACACCCGTAGCCGTAGCCGTAGCCGTGTGTTGTGTGTTGTGTGCTGTGTGTGCCCATATAGTGAGCTGTCCGTACACTTTACTACGCAAATAGCCGTGGCTATTCAAACGCCAAAAGCAAAGCAACTGCCATTAGCTTTGGCTGCGAGTTGGCTCCGTTTGTCCGCGCGCCGGTTTCGCCAATGTTTGTCTACGCCTCACTGCCTACTCACCAAAGACAGGTCTTCCCCTTCTCTATTCCCCTATTATTTAGCAAATATTTAGAATATTTGAGCAACAGCTAACGGAGACTTGACCACTTTGGATACTGGCTACTGCATGCGCTTCGGCAAACAAATCATGTTTGAAAAGTGCGGGGACCGAGGCTATATTGCGGCGGGGGCTCTGGGCCAAACTGCATGTCAAAGTTATCCGTTCGGTTTTGTGTGTGCTTTAAACTTTCTATAAATATGGACATGACTTTGGCTAGTTTCGGTCAACAAATATCGTCGTCATTTTGGGCCCATGAAGTGGAAGAAGGTTTAAAGATATTGATTTAAGATGGTTTTAGGTTTTGGTTTAAATATTGAAAGATTATTTTCTTACATTTTTATACATTATATTCCTATATCCACATACTAAATAATAGCTATGCTAGGAATTTCACAATAAAATAATATAAATAAAAAGTTTATAGCTTAAAATATATATTATGTGATCCAAGCTAAAGTATTTATATAAATATTATTTGAACAAATTAAACCTACATTCTTTGATTTAAATTAATAAAAATATATTGTCACTGTTTTCTAATATTTTGGATAATTATTTTATTAACATAAATTAGCTTAACCATAAAAAAAAAAGTTGACATTTTGTTAGTCTTTAAAGAACTTATTCTTACCTGAATTTATTTCTTCAGCCATTTCTTAGGGACCGCAATCTGCAAATAAATAAATAAATAATTTGTAAATTAGTTAAAAGTTCCTTTGCTACATTTTTCAAGCAT
Organism: Drosophila lacteicornis; assembly: GCA_008044355.1. Taxonomy (NCBI): domain Eukaryota; kingdom Metazoa; phylum Arthropoda; class Insecta; order Diptera; family Drosophilidae; genus Drosophila; species Drosophila lacteicornis. The sequence goes on from VNKF01000351.1 coordinate 11,916, forward strand.
AATTTTAATATAAATATATAAAAAATATTACAAAACAATGATTAGACATTGGTTAAATTTCATATAATTTTCTAACTTATAATTGAGCAAAATATACATTTTCCTCTGGCCAATAAAAATGGCTGAGTGCAAATTTCTGGCAGTGTTGGCCATCATCATTATCAACATCATGGACACATCGGCATGATTGCGGTCGTTAAAGCCACCTGCTGTCTGGTATGTTGCGTCTAGCTGCCGTATTTTGGCCTTTAACCTTTTCGTCTTTCGTCTTGTTTCTGGCCGGGCCAAAAGCGCAGGCTTGTAGCTTATGGCTTATACTCTATGACGATGGCGATGGCGTTGGCCATCTGCATATTACGGCTGCGACTGGGACGCTTTTTTGGGGCTTTGGTTTTGGGCCGGGCCGGGCCCCAAAATGCCGATGCGCAGAGCGGACTGTTGTTAACAAGCTTGTTAATAAATTACCAACAAAATGGCCATAAAATGTGCCAAGCATAAATCATGGCGCGCAATCTGTTCCTTCACCCTGCATACATAAATAAATAATAGCAAGTGTGGACACTCGGCAACGAGACAACAACGCGACAACCCGACCGGGCAAAATTAGCGACAAGAAATACTATATATCGAAAATATTCGAAATTGAAATTGATAGCGAAAACCGCCAATGAAATCAGCAACAAAAACAAAGCCACGAAATTATGAAAAACTAAATAAATTCAAATGAATCAAATCGAATGGGTTAAAGCAACGGCGGCAGCTGCATAAATCAACTCAATTAGCGGGGTATTATAAGCTGATCGCACCGATTCGCAAAATAAATGGTAGCCAGAAGTCAAAAGGAGTTGTCGATGTCTCTCACACATAAAAAAGTGGCAAACGAAATATTAAAAAATCAATAAGTTTAATGATATGTTAAAAAATCGGTTCTATTGTTAGGAACTCGTTTTGATATAGTATTTAAATAAAATTTTAACGAATAATCACTTGCGAAATTGTTAAGAAAAACTATAGATTTAAGTTCTTTTTGAACCTTTATTTATTTTAGTTAAATGAGAAAATAAGTTCTTTCTCTCCCCTAAAAGATCAGGCAAATCCCCTTTTTTCCTAATATTTACCAGGTGGTAAGAAACCCAAAGATCGAAGAGAGAAAGAGCCCCCAGAAGGCATCATTATAGTGCGGGGCTCGGTTTTTGGCTTAACTTTTATAGCTGCGGTTCATTTCGTGTCATAAAAAAGGCATTTTCAACACATTTTTTAACGACACAAGTGCTGGGGCCAGGCGGCAAAGTCTCTGGAAATTGTGGCCAACATTTGCAGCTTTTGTGGCCCAAAGGCGTTGGCGTTGCAGCTATAAACCGGAGAGTCGAGAGTCGGAGAGATGGGGCGCATAATGGACAAATTATAATAATGATATGGGGAGATATAAATGTGTCACTGAAAACCGAAAAACTGAAAGCCGAAACGTTCGCAATTCAAATGTCAGGCAGTCAACGCGTTTTACTCGAATCTGCTTAAAGATACAACCGATTTGGCTAGTTGCTGGTGCTTAAATTAGTGGAAATTGCTTTAAATTTATAATGCGATGCGATATGTGAGGCAACCGAGGGACAACGACGTACACAAAACAGACGCCATGTCATGTCAGATCATTAAGAAAATATGGTCAAAAATGTTTCAATTAAAACACACACACAAAAAGTAGACGCAACCGAACTCAAGCTGAAAGGAAACTCAGAAATTGTAGGCGGACAAGTTTCGTTTCATTTCGTTTTTTTTTATTCCAAACAGTATTTATATTATGCTTTTTTTTGCCATAAATTGTGTAGGCTACTTTACTGTCAAGTCATTAACAGCAACAACAACACATCGCTTGGCGGCAAGTGAATCATTAGGAACAAAAGCCAAGGGTATAAACTATAGAAAATGTGAATTTCCGAAACAGCTTTTTGTAGGTGATCTTTTCTTTTATAGCTTTAGCTTGGATTGATCTGTTGGGAAATTTGTTCCACGACTTTCGATCATAAACATTTTCCATTTGGCATATTTTAATGGTGTGTCGTTAATTAGTTGAATTTAATATAAGATATATTTGTTTGTAGAGTCTAGACCCATTTGAATATTTTTTTTTTTTAATTAATTCACATTTTTATATCATCTTGTTTCGCTTCAGCAGGTGACTAGATTATACAAACTGTCTCATATGCGGCTTAAGTGCGTTTTAAATTTAGTAAATATATTCGTGAGAGCCGCTTAAAATAGTTTTCAGCTTGAATATCTTATTCTAATTCTTCTAATAAATTCAAAGCTTTATTTGATCTTGTTTTGCTTTAGTTATGAATGTATCTGATGAAGGGAAATACATTTTGTTAATTGAATATATAATTTATTTCCAACTTTACTGAGCAAAGAATTTATTTAAAAAATACTCAATATTTTCTTCCTTTTAGAAATAAAGAAGTCTGGCTTGAGGTAAGTGCATGTGTAAAATATTTTTGCCAATTAACTTGAACAAAAGCTGTATTTGCTTATAAAAAAATGTTAAAAAAAAATGTAAAAAATCAGCTTGAAGCGCTCTTAAAATACCTCTAAGCTCAGGTATCATTAGACGCGGTAAAAGTCGCGTTGGCTTGCGGTTATTCAAGGTTATATCTGTAATTGACTTATCAGCCCACTCGTTTGGCTTTCAATATTTTTTATTCATTCGAACGAATGCTAAGACCGCTTAAGCCAAAGTTCGAAGCGCTGTTAAAATGGACAAACCGTTCTAACTACTTTATTTAATAGTTTTTCGTGTGTGTGTGTGTTGGCACACACACAATTTTAAAACTAAGTCGAAAAACGCTGGGCTGTTAAAACCGCTAAAAATTCTGATCATCGCGCTGTTTAAACCGCTTTGGCGAGCGGGGCGCTGTTTAAACCGCTTAAAACCCCCGAAAACTTTTAGCTTTATTTTATTTTCATTTTTTTTTTTTTTTGCCCGTCATTCGACACCCACAACGCTGCCAACGGCATGCCATAATGGAAAAAATAAATCTTCGATATGTTCGGTAGGTACGGCAGAAGTCAAAAGCCGAAAAAGCCAAAGAACCCAGTTTGAAAAGGCGTTAGATTCGTTGCGGGCGCGCGCGTTCTCCTCTTTTTTTTTTTATATTTTATATTTTTTGTTCATCTCTCAGTGTGTTGTTTTTGTTGTTTTTTTCACTTGCTCACATCAAAGCGTCAAATGCCGCTAAACAAAATGCCCACACTTGGGCCAAAGCAACATAACAAATGCCTAATTGTCTTGGCGGCACTCGTAAAACCTACAAAATTATTACGGCTGCAAGGGAAGACAGCGGAAAAAACTACAGAAGAAAGAGAGGCACAGGAACCGAAGAAAAAAAAATAGCATCACAAAAGTACACATACACATAAAATAACATAAAACTGGCAGAAACAAACGCGCCACTTCACATGTTCTTGGCCAGGCCCAAAGCCACCTAAAGTGAACTGGTCATGGCGGCGACAAAAGTGCCAAAGGGTAAACTAATGACAGTTTAATTTACTCCCATTGCGATGAAGTGTATCGACGCTCAAAACTCAATTAGGTCTCCAGCTCCATTCCGCGATTAATGCGCACCTGAGGTCGGAAAAATAGTGCCAAGTAGGTTGAGAGTTACATTTTCTTCGAGGAAATTGAGGAATAATTGTATAAAAGTCTTAGAATATTGTTTATATGTTGCTATATTTTTTTAAAGAGGCTTTAAATCGTTTAAAATATTTAGTGATGGAATATCTTTGAAAATAAAAGATAAATGTGACTAATACAATTTATATAAAATTATTTTTATTATTCTTAGGCACAGAAGGTCGCACAAAATTATTTTATTTGTGTTAAATGATTTTAAATATTTAATACAGTGATATCTTTGGAAATTAACGCTAAAGGCAATAAAAAAATGTACGGAAAATATTATTTTACTGCTTTAAGCCGAGAAAAGTCACTCAATATTATTCTCTATATTTCTATTATAAACCCTACCCTAATTCCTATATAAGCCCCATTATTTTAACCTCTATTGTGTGCCTCAGGTAGTAGTATTTGGCACTTTGGCCAAATGCCGCTCTAATGCGAGTGAAGTTTTTTTTAGTCCGGTTTTTGGTATGGTTTCTCTGGCCACGGGGCAGGTGCAATCATCGGAGGCACAACCACCAACTCTGGGGGGATGGGTCATGGACTTAAAAACGCATAATTTGTGGGCTTTATGAGCCGCTCTATCGGCTCTATCTGCTCTCTCTGTTCTTCTGTCTCAGAGCTCCCTCTCTGTCTCAATTAATTCGCCTAGTTTATGTTTATGACATTGGCTCTACGAATATTTCTGGGCCATAATTTATGATAAGAGCGCGGTTACGACGGGGTAGGATGCGTTGGCCAACACACACCGAACTCCTTTCCGTTGCCGATGCCGCATTCTTTATTATAATGAACTTTTACGCAGTGCGTATCTCATAGATACTATATAAAGTAAGAAAACTGCATGAGATATAAAGGTTAGCCCGGGACCCCGGCTGAATTTATGTTATTAGCCTCGTAATTTTGTTGAATATTATTGCATTTATGTTTCGTAGGCGCTGTGCCTAATGAGTTTTTCGCTGAGCTCCGTCTTTGGGTTGTTGTTCTTGAAATTTATGCATTGCCATTGTTTTCCCTCGCCGAGTTGCGGTGGGCGGGCTGCGGTTGTTGCCTGGTTTTGGCTTTTTGGCCAACTGCGGCTGCAAACACGCCCATCACACACAGTTTGTCAATTGTGTGGGTTGTCCGAGCAAGTGCCCCAGAGTCCCAAGTCGCCGTCCCCAGCTACGGTTACAGCCTCAATCTCAGGGATGCCCCTGCCGCCGAGCTAATTGGGCGAGCACTTGAGATACAGTTTAAGATGCTGTCTGGAGTTTGAGATATAGGTTGGTTTAGTTGGAGAACGGAGTGGGAAAATATACCTTTTTTCTGGGGTTAGAGATGCGGGATTAAAGGGTAAAAGATACGAGTTAGAGACTTGCTAAGGGAATTACCTTTAAGATAAAGCCATCAATATTTTCTTTTATATTTTTGAGAAAAAAGAGTTTATTCCTTACTTAATTAAAATATTTTAAATTATATCTTATACCATTAAATAAGTATTAGAATTCAAGGCAGACTACCTATAAAATTACCATTAAAATGTACTTTCAGAGATAAAACCTCCAGATACTCTCAAAGATTCCCTTATACCCAGCGCGATCCCTTAACTATCCTTTCACTATCCATCAGAGCCATCAAAGTCAACCACAAGGCAGGGGCAATCCATCAAGAGCCTGAAACTTGTCATGCTCCAATTTGGAATGCTTTTCAATGGCACCTTTTAAGCAGTCCGGCTGCGGCTCCTTTGGAATACCTTTCACCTTCCCTCGCTCCCTACCAAGGCAAATTCAATTAGAAGACAAAAGAGGCCCGAAAACCGATGCGATGCGATACGATCCGCTGGCATTCTAACTAAATAGCATTCACCTGTCCAACGAAATAACTTCACACACAGACACTGGCTTTGCCGCAGAAGATACAAAGATACACCACGAGCAGCTGTCAATATGTTGGCGCCAAACAAGAATTTTTTTCTTTTTTCGTGGCGGTGGAGCGTTGAGGAGGCAAAGTCAAAGATCCACGGCCATCCATTAAATGCCTACCGTCAAATCATAATTCATTTTTCCCCGTCTGGGCTGATATTCCTCAGCTATTAGGCACCGGCCACTCCTAGACACGCAGCCTCAGGGCACAGACCATAAAGTGGCCAGGTGAGAGAGAGGAGAAGGGGGGTAGATGATACACAGGTGAGGATCCGAGCCCAAAAGGCCGGCAAAAGGTAGAATGCAGAGAAAGGAATTTCAAGAACTGAAAGAAATTATTTTCGGGAATTTATGTTAATAAAGGAAAAAGGAAAGCTGACTTTAAAACCCACCTTGTTTTTATATTTAAGGAAAAGTATCGCCTTTGGTCTAAGTCAGGCTTGTTCTTAATATCATTTTTTTTTCTTCTAGTAGTTCGTTTATTTTTCCCAGTGCCTGGGCTAGGCAGACGAACAGGTACAGGTAACCAAGACTCGGACATTATATATTTTTCTACCTTCGATGCTGCGGCAATCTGGGCTTGGGAATTTGCACCTTGCGCAACGAGAAGGAGGAGCAGGAGGAGCAGGAGAAGCTGGAGGTGTAGGGAAAAGCGGATCCTCACTTATTCGGTTGCATAGCCCGCGGCGATGGGAAACTCTGGAGTTCATTGATACTCTGTTGCAGAGCTCAGGTGCTCAATCAAATGCAATTAACGGCGAGTAGATGAAAAATAAAAAAACAGGCAGGCGGGGATTGAATATAGCCAGCAGAACGGAAGTTCGGCTCTTGGCTGGGTTATATGTTGTTGCTATTGAAATGTCAGCTTGAGTTAGTCAAACGTCGAGGCACTGCCTCTCATATCATTTGCATGGGCGAATTGGCTAGGCCTGGGGGAAAATATAAGGCACTGAGGAAAATCATACACAGAGCAGGAAAGATTAGCAAAAAATTAAGACTTAAATATTTTCATTAAATATTTAAAGAAAATAGAATAAATAAGGATATTTCTGTTCTTCATAAGTTTATATTTAATTCGAGAATTACTAGGAATTCCAGGAGCAACGTTTTATTTTATTTTTATATTATACATTCTATAGAAATGCCTCTAAAAATACCAAGTAAATCTCTTTATTGTTAATATGAGCTGACATTTTTCCATCAGAGATACAGCCAATCAGACAGATACAGATACACATATATGTAGCTAAAATCAACTTTGTCGTGTTTGCCAAATGCCAAATTCAAAATGAAAAAAAATATAGAGAAATAGAGAAAAATAGAGAAATAGAGAAAAAGTATATAGAGAAAAACGAGAGCTAAGCACACACAAATGCCAAAACTTTATTAGCCCGTTGACGCAAATTAACGGCGACCGCTTCCATTTCGCATTTCAAAGCGTCAAATCGCTGATGTGGTGCAGAGTGGTGCATTGGTGGAGCAGCGGTGGTGCAGAGACCCGTTCGCGCTGCCAGCAAAATAATTTGTAAATGTCAGAGCATTTTGACAGTTTGCGGTGATGTTTTTCAAATTACAATTTACAACAGCAACGACAACAGCAACGGCAACATCAGCGACAACGACAACAAGCCGAACACAAGCAAAGGCAAAAAGTTAAGCCGAAAAAAGATACGACAAAATAAGAAGCAGGACATTTTTGTGAATTTCTGTATTTTTTCGGGTGATTTTTAATTTGTTTCCCTTTTGTAAAAGGGGTAGAATTTGTCACAAAATATAGAAATACAGTAAACTCTCGTAAAGCTTTGTAATGAGATTTTTTAATATCAGCTGTATTAAACTATTTAAAAATATCTTATTTAAATAAAACGCTGCTGTTCTTAGACCTTAAATTAAAAATATATTTTCATTCTAATTTAGTTAACAAAATACATTATTTTCAGTGTTTATCCCATCTCTGCTTCACTGCCGAAATTATAATCTTTGCTTTCCTCTTATTATTTTTATTTTCCAGCTTATGTTCATGAAAATGAAAATGTATCCTGTCCGGGTTTTAATTAAAATCCACAATTTTTTTCTCCACCAAATCCCGATGGATGTCAACTCTTTTCAACTATTTCCAGTAAAACAGAATTTTTTCTGTAAATAAAACAAAACATCTTTTTTTTCTCGTTTTCAAAAGCTGCCAAATCTCGTAGGTCAACTTTTATGCATGTTTTATGAGCGGACTTTATGCATCCCACTCCAACTCCAGCGGTTCCTCGGCCATAGACTTTTCATAGTTATAAACAAAACGTCGAACTGTTAACGACTCCCATGCCCATAACTTGGACCATAAATTTGATGTTTGATTTTCATGGCCCGCTCGACAACTTGGAAAAAATAAACTTAAACTTAAACTTCCAAACCAGGCGGGGCTTTAACGACTCTTTCGCCGAGATGGCTAATCTGTTAATGTGAGAAGACTTGCACAGTGAAAGGTGAGCCGTAATCCCCCAGATTCTGTGGCCACTTTCCCCTGACCAAGTGGGGGGAAAAAAAAGAGAACAGAGTCACAAGGCTTTTAATTTAATTAGCAACCCAAACTAATCAAACCGAGCTCTGGGTGTGGCCCGGCGACCCCCTTGGAAATGGAGAGGAAAATTAAAGGTAAAAACTAGACTAGGAAAATTAACTTCCAGGTGGATTAGCTGGAAGGGTTGGCAAATGGCAAACAAATGCGATAATAGTTGGCAAAGTCATTGGCTAGACAGTCGGATGGCCGGCAAAAACCCACAAGACAACAACAGCAAACGAAATTGAAGAAAATTACACTAAATTGGCTTCAATTATTGTATTAATTTGGGTTCCGTGTTGCTTTCCGGCTTATCCCTTTTGGCCTCGACTTCTACTTGTGTTTTTCCTTAACCTCTTCTGGCTGGCTGGGTTTCTTTTTGTATTTTTGCTTTCAGTCTCTATGGTTTTCGGTCCGGTTCCGATCTGCGAGCAAACATTTTGTTTTTCTAACTCGAAGCTGGCATCTTGATGAGCCACTTCTGGCCGGGGCTTAGTTGAGTTATTCGAAAACGAAATTATATTGGACAGTCCACAAAGGTTGCCATTGTCCATTGACGTTGCAATGTGCCGGCACAGTGGGAAGTTTGGCCCTTGAATGTCTCATAAATTGAGGTTTTTGGTTTGGAATTTATTTATTTATGTCAGAAAAGAAAGAGAAAGGTGAAAGAATATATTTAAAAAAAATCAATTTTGTTTAATTTATTTCTTTTACGAGTTTTGTATTTTTTTGTTTTGAAATTACTTGATTTGCTTGCTATTTTGTTCGCCTGTATAATATTGCTGCAAGTATAACTGATGTTGCAGTTGCAGTTGTCGGTGTCGTGCAGGAAGCACGAAGCCTCGTCTTGACTTGGCCAAGAGGAAACTGACGATTATAGTTCGTAAGCCCGTAGAGGCCAGAATGTGACTTGCCAAGAGCCAAGGCTCTTTTTCTCTCTTTTTATAGAAACAGAAGAAACAAGCGGAAGAACTTCCTAGCTAGACATCTGCTAAAAGGGTATTTTTCTGAGGCTTCAGTTTTATTTATTTTACAAGTAAATTATGTAAGATATATTTTCAAATGTTATTTATTACAAATATAAATTTGTAAATGTATTAAGTGCATGTGTAATTTTTACAGAATTTTCTAAGAGCAGTTTTAGTAACAAATTCTCATTTGCATTTGTTTAAAATTGCTCTCATGACTTTTTTATTAGTTTTATTTCGGCAAATAAACTCTTAGGTATTTTATTTCATTTCCTCATACCCAAAAGATATTCATTTTTAATTCAAAACTTTTATTTCCAGCGTTTTTCAATTAAAAATCAGCAAACTCACCAAGATATCGAAGCTGTAGCGGCCGTAAAAAAACACAAACAACACACAGAGGGGCACAAACAACACACAAGTTCACTGGGGGAAAATGTTTAGCTCATTTCGAACAGAAATTCTCAGTAAGAATTTCCTCTGTTTTCGTTTCTTGACACACAAAAAACAGTTGATTGAAAAGTTTGCATCAAAAGTGCAGAGAAGTGGGTTAGCGGCACCGTCAAAGTTTTAGGGTTTTTGAAACGGGCACAGGACACGTGTGGCAGGAGATTCTTCTCCCTGGAGAGCGAGTCTCTGGAGAATCGCAGCTAACTGTTCTTTTGGCAACCCGAGCGGCTTCAAAGCCGAATAGCGAATGCGGCAATTGGCAAACTGGCGGCTAAAAAGCAGCAACAGCAACAGCAACGCCGACGTCGGCAGCAACTTTTGGTAGGCAGAAAAAAAAAAATAAAGAATTGCACATACATATAGATATATATATATACATATATATATGTTCGCACTCTCTCCCTCTGGCATGCTCGGGCCCTCTCGCTCGGCTGCATGTACTGCAAGGCATTGCAGTTTTGCCAGCCAGCCAGCAGCTGCAGTCAACATGTTGCTGGTGTGCTTTTGTGGCTTTGTCGCCCACCACAAGGCGCACAGAACTCACCACAGTCTTGCGAATTCGTATCCGTATCTGTATCTGTATCTGTATCTGTGGAGGTGTATCTGTGGCTGTGAGTGAGCCAAAGGGTCCCGGTGTGTGTGCGTGTGTGTGTGTGAGGGTATCTTTGTGTGGGCATGCACGTGTTTCTGCCAAAAGGATTTGAACCCGCCATCGGTAGGACCAAGCTCTCAGCTGTGTTATTGTTGGCCAAATGCACTTGGAATAAATACTGGGAGCTTCTAAAGATTTCCTCTATTAATGAGAAATTCAATTATCATTTAGAAGAAAGTTCTAGGATTTTAAAAATATTTTTATGTTAGAAAATAATTCCTTTAGGCCAAAACTAAAATAGATATGTACATACATAATTTCTAAAAAACTTAAACAAATTTTTAGGAACGCTAGATTTTTTTATTACGAATTTATTAGTTTTACCTGCTTACCAATAGCTTTTTTGTCGAGTTTGTAACATTTTTTCTCAGTGCTTTGTTGCCGGTGTTGCCTGTTGGTATTGCTGTTGCTGTTGTGGGCTTGTCGCCTGACTGACATTTCCTTTTGATGCGCCTACGTGCCCGCTTTGGCATATGCATTAGTTTGGATCCAAAAGGGGTTAAGTGTGGGCTTCTGGGGGCTGCGGTGCTGGGGGGCTGGGCAACTTCAATGATCGAACGTGACATTTTAGCCCCACACAACCGGCAGAGAACTCAGAACTCACAGAACTCACAGAAACTCGGAACTTGGAGCTCTGGGCTCAAGACTTGCGCACGACAGAGCGAAGGGGAAACACCGGCTTGAGTGAGTTTTTCCCGCCTCGAGTCTGTTTTTTCTCACAGTCAATTGCATTGTTTTTGTTCAACGCCGGGGCCCGCTAATTGTGGGTGTTGTTCTTGTTTGGGTGATGTAACCACAAGATTTAATTTGTGTGTGTGGCTAATATGGCTGCTAAAATCATGTCAGAACAGTCTATCAGGCAATGGAAAATTGATATTAAATCTGTATAATTTCTTTGGTATATTTCTTATGCTTTATATTAATTTTAATTGAGATTTTCTGGTTAGAACAATTCTTCCAAGAATAATCTCGTGAATATATATTGGTAATTATAACTTAAATTACTTTAAAATGTAATCGGGATGTTCCTAAGCCAGATTTTAATTACAAATTATTACCAAATGAGATTTTTACAACACCGACAATTCCCAGCCGGTAATCCTCGCAATCCTCAATGGCAGGAAATATCCTAAAAGGACAAAGGTCACGCCCTCTTTTCCCTATGAAGTCAGAGGGTAATTACGATGCACACACACCTCGGATCACAAAAGCCACACCACTTGTTAGCTGTTAGCTGGTTATCTTTACAACATAATCTCCTTTGGCCTTGGTTGACCGCAAAATACGGTTTCGTTATTCTATTCTACCAATTTTGTCGATTTTTCCCACTAATCAACAGATTTTCTCTCAACTCAACGGCAATTTATGGCCAAGAAAACGAGGGGCGCAAGCACATGTTCCTTCCATTTGGCCACAAACAAAGGCCAAGTGGCAGACAAAAGGGAGAGACAGATGCAGATACAAGATAGGGATCTGGGGATCGCAGGAGCAGGAGCAGACTCTCGGTATTTATTACATCATAGCCAGAAGGGTGAAGCAATCACAGAACTTGAAAACCGAAAGTGCCAGGAGGCAGAGAGACCTATAGACCTACATATCCCGGGCTCGGGCTCAGGATGAAGAGGGGCCCGTCGTCATTGTTTCCCTTTCATTCAGACTCCGTCGCCGACTCCCGACTCCGACTGCGATTCAGATTCAGATCCAGAGATTCAGATCCCCCGAGAAAGGAAGCCAAAGGCAGAGGGAGCAATAAATCAAAGGCATAAAGTTGAATGCACCAGAGGTTGAGGTTGAGCCAAAGGCGGATGCAAAAGTCGTCACCAGCTCGCCAGGTTGGGAACCTGAAAGCGAACCTTGAGAACCGAACCGAACCTCCAAGTCCTACCTCAATGAGAGATCTTGAAAAACAAATCTGAATGCGTAATACATAAAATATAAAAAAAGAATAAAAAAAGGGAAAAAGGAAGCGGACCATGTGACGTTTGTTTTGAGAAACGTCAGCTGAGCTGAGCTGAGAGCCAAAAGGGTTTCAAAAAGCGGGGAGCGATAATTCTTTAGTTTTTTTTTTTGCTTTCTGCAATCAGGGTTGAGTTTACTGCTTCCCCTCTTTTTATTCGAGGTACTAAGGCATTGTATTGGGTATTTATCAACGATATATACAAATATTCTTGAATAAATCTGACCACTCTAAGAAATGTTTTTCAATTAAGACCTACCGGGTATCTAATAGTCGTCTTCCTCTGTTGTACCCTTTATTCTTCGCATTCTTAAAGGATTCGAGATGGACCGAATTCTTTTGGGGACAGGGAAAAAATGGCATAATTTGCTTAAGGAAACTTTTCCAATTTATAAATGACAAACACAAAAAGGCGACCGAAAAGCGCCCGGGCATAATGAGGAAAACTTGGAAATGAACGGCATTTTAACTCCTCCTTCGAAGGACACTCTCTACTCGTCTCTTCTCCTTTCTAATTAAAGTGCTGGAGATTTGCATAAAAAGAGTCCGTCCATCCGTCCTTCCGTCCGACACAAAAAAGGAGCAAACGTTTAAGCATTAATCAAAAAATCAGCTGAAAATTAAAAACGAAGCCCGGGAACAAAGTGAAAGAAGCAAGGGGGCCACGGAAGCACAAAGCAAAAGGTACGACAGCAAAGGAAAAGGATAAAAATGTGCTGATGAAGCGATGGTTGAAAGTCCGAGGCAAAAAGTACACACAGAAAGGAAAGGATTGTCTGGCGGTGTTTTCGAGAGTTTTCAAGGGGTGGCCAGGGTGGTGGTGGGACTTAAAGTTGGTCGCCAGGGAAGGTTCTTAAAAAGAATCCCGAAAGAGTATTTCCCACTAATAGCTAAAGTTTTAAGCCGAAAAACAAGGATTTCTGTCTGGAGTTTTACATTTTCTTTTCCAAGAAAGAATTTACAGGAGAAAATATGAAAGGGTATTATATTTTTCTTTAGAAAAATTCGAACTAAAGTTTTCAATGGAACGATTAATTTATTTTTTTTAAAGTTACATATATTTATTCTCCGATTAAATTTATTTAAAAAACTCGTTGGCTTTTCCACGAACTGAAACTCTAATGAAATTTTCCTCTACCTTCTCAGCATTGATGGCTTACATTGATTTTTGGGGCTTCTCGTGCATGAATTTCTTAATTTGGGTCACCTTTTCCACATGTATTCCCGTCTGCATTGACTGCCAAAGATGCAGATGCAGATGCAGATACAGATACATGTGATGCAGCAACGCCCAGACACGTGTAAGCCTCTTTCTGCCCCCCTTTCAGTCCCTGGCCAAGCAGCTTCATAAATATATGAAACACACATTTCACTTGCTATTATTTGGGTTGGTTACTGCTGCTTTTACCGCTGTCGTTGTTGTTTATGTACGAAATGAGTGTCTCGTTTTCTTCTTATTTTCGGTTGTTTTTAATGATGAGACTGGGAGTGGGTTTTTCGGTTCCCGTCAGTCCAGTTCTGAATCAACAGCGATGAAGCTGCCAATCTGCACTTCAGTGAGCTCCACATCCTACCCGCCAGGCCACCTTTTATTCGCCCAAGCCAAACCGCAGGTGCACGGAGAGAAATATATGTTGTACTTAAAAGGGTGTTGTTTTAATTTACAGATATATATTTGTGAATTAAGTAATTAATGTTCATAACATCTTCGTGTTTTCCCATATCTGAAATACAAAAAGACCATGAAGTGCGGAAGTAAGACCCTTTGTCCTTTTAAAAAGTAAATCTTCTCTACTCTCAGACCCAATTTAAAAAAGATTGTTTTTTTATTTTAAGAGAGCTATTAAAATGATCTCCTTACAAACATAAAGCGCCTCCAGAAAGTATGCAACATTTCTTCCGAACTAACCTTTCACGCTTGGACTTTTTCTTTATTTTTAAAGGAAAAGAAAATACCCATTCCCTTTAAATGTTTTAATTCCCAATAGTCAACAACTTTGTTTTCTGTGCAAATTCCCACCGACACTGACTGAGCACAAAAGCGAGACAAAGAGCTAGGGTTCCCAAAGAGAAGGATACTGATGATGTGAATGTGGATGCGACTGTGAATGCGAAATTCTCGCAGTGGGTCGGCGGTTGTTTAAGTGGTCCTTGATAAGCGGCTGCCAGCTTAAAACCGTAATGCGCTTTACCAACTTCACTTCACTTCAGCCTCCAGTGCATACACACACAGATATTTTCGTGTGCGCCGATACATATAAATGTGCACACATCGAAATATATGTATACGCTATATATATTTAAAGTAAACTTTTCGAGCTGCTGATGAAATATCAATATTGAAGCAGCGTCAGAGGAAATTTTAATTCGATAGTCGTGAGAGACGACGAAAAAAAAAGAGGCGAGGAGGAAAAAAGAGATTGCATTCGCGCTGCTGTGTGTTGTTCAGTTAGTGGAAGCGTTAAAAATGCCACTGATTTCGCTCCGATCCCGATTTTTGTTGCTGTCTTTTCATTATTTATTTAATGGCGGACAGGTGCAGATTCAACTCGATTGCACTGTTTTCCCATTAAGAAATGAAAAGAGTTAACGAGTGGCTGTGGCCGCCGCTCTGCTGGGGGTATAAAATATATATACACAAGTGCTTAAAAAATACGGCCTTTGCATATGTGTAAATTGATATTAATAAATGGCGAATTAATGGTAAATATTTATCAGCATTTGTCAATTGGCTGCAATGTTGTACACGTGAGACACAACATTTTTGATTCAATTAAACGGCCATGAATGGACCATAAATGCAATCTAGACTTAATTAAAATAAATCCAATTAAAATGGAAATTATTGATGTTATTTTGTTGTTTTCATTTTGAAATGGAGAGAGGTGAACCATTTTTTATTTATTACCAATTACATATTAGATAACGTTTTTAATGGAATATTATATGTAATTGAATTCTTTTAATTTTTTTCCAAGAATTAATTATCGGCGTGGTTGAAAAAAATGTGTATTTAATAAATTAACTATTAATTGCCAATAATTATTGTGATTGAATTTATTTAAAGATAAATAGTAAATAGTGCAAACAATTTATATTATTCCAAAAAAAAACTAAACCCTTAAAAATATGTTTAAAATTATTGATAAATGCCAATTTTATAGCTAAATGAAACTTAGAACTAATTTTATATTTTTCAGTGATTAAAGTTTGTCTAAAAACTTGATTTATTTAAATTCTGTCACAACTATATTGCTAATTCTTTGATAAATTAGTCTTAAAAGACTATATTTAACTAAAATGTGGTTTAAATACTCATTTAATTAGTCAACTAATTTAAAAGCGACTCTTTGCCGAAAGTTTAAATGTTTTATTTAGCAATTTGTCAGAGATAAACGTGTGGCTTCAAAACTTACTTGCTGTTGACCCAACAAAGGCTTCCCAAACTTTTGTCCCGAGCGTGGTTCTGTCTCTCTCTTGTTTTTTTTTTATATATTTTGCGGTTCGCAGCGAAAGTTGTTACAGTTTGTTTTCGAGTTGATATTTATGTTTTGAGTTTTATATATTTATAATTTATACACAAAGTTGCACAGGGAGCAGGGAGTCGGCAGTCGGGAGTCGGGAGCAACTCCAGCCAAAAGTCAATGTCACAGCAACCAGGCAATGCAACAGCCACACATGACACGCGCACGATTCACCAACACAGACGCACTTTCGACTTTTTACAGTTAGAGCGGCTAGAGCGGCTAACAAGTTGGTCAACTGGTTCCAGACAATAAAATTTGCGCCATAAATCAATTCAGTTTGAAGTTGTTGTCGTCGTCGGCTCGCTCGCCCGTTCGTTCGTTCCGCTGCAAGTGTCACAGCAACTGGATTCTGACTGGATTTTCATCCCAAAAAGCCCGGCCAGGCCGGGCCTGATCTTGGCCAGTCTGCGCCTGCCGCCAGCCTGCTGATGACTAAGATTTATTTGTCGCAACTGCCAACTGCCAAGTGGTAACTACTGCCAACGGGTCGGGCCACTGGCAACTCTCAACTGGCGACTCTGGCGACTGGCAACTGGCAACTGGCGACATCGGCTGCTGGCGGGTAACTGCACAAGGACGACTGGCAGGATGAACCACGGAGCCTGCTGTCCCGGCGATTTTAGCAGCATTTCAGCCCAAAAAGGGGGTGGCATTGGCCGTGGCCGTGGTTAAAAAACTCCAGGACGCAGCGAAAAACAAAAAAAGCGAGCAAAAAATAAATAAAAATCGGAACGAATATATATACACACATATAGCCGCGCACTCATACGTATGCAAATTGAAAAGGGAGTTGGAAATAAAAATGGAGCAGCAAACCATCAACCGCAGACGTCGACGGCGCTGCCAGCCGCCTGCCGGCTGCCGCCTGCAATATTTTTTCTAATGAAGCGCGATTTGCGCTCAAAAAAAGCGGGGAAAGCTCTTCTTTTTTCGCTATATATATTTTTTCAGCCTTTTTTGGATTTTTTTCCATGGTTTGGAGTTGTATTTTGAGCGGAATAAGTCACGGAATATTTTTAAGGACTTTTTTTATGGTGTTTAGCTTACTAATCATTGAAAATTCAACCTATAAACGGTTAGGAATCTTGTAAAAGCCTTATAAAAATATAAAAGTAATTCTTTAAAAATTTAATTCAATAATAAAAACAAATAATGGCTTAGCTTTTCCTATCCAATTTATTTTTGAGCTAAATAAATTTATATTTCTCCAGGAAATTAAATACAAAAGCAAAAAACACCTGTAAAAGTATTAGCAATATTTTCCTTTACAACTTATGATTTTGTCCCATATATTTAAGCAGAAATATTTAGGCAAATTCCTTATAATTAAAGAACTAAAAATCTGATAAAGTCAGGCTCTCTACTCTACAGTTGGGGAAATAGTTTTACGTTTCTTCTGTGATTTTTCCCCGCTCGAGTGTAATATTGAGCCAAAATGCAAGTAAATCAAAGGCGGGCACGCGAATAAAAAATTGTACCTAGCAACAAAACTCACCAATGCCAACGGGGCCCATTCTACCCGAAATAAGCACATTTTGCCTCCCCCTATTTTATATACAATTTATGTGCAAAAAAAAAGGCAACAAGAAATGAGGAAAAATAGAGAAATCAACGCTTTGAGCCACCCTGCAAAATGAGGGTGAAAATATAACTCCCACAGAAACCGCCGGCATTTCAGGCGAGGCGGAAAAAAAAAGTGCTAAAAATCCAATATGGCCACAATTTGCCAAGAGAGCGAAAGAGAGGAAAGTAGTGGAAAAAATAAGGTGGAAAACCTTTTTTTCTTTCGCATGCTTCTTGTTCTGTTTTCCTCTGTGTTTTCCTCTCTGTGTTTTTCCTCGTTTTTTTTCTTTTTAATATTATTTGCCTTGGCAACGCAGCGAGACGAACTAAGTAAGCGGGTGGGTTTTTGGGTAGGGTGGTGATGGTGGGTGGTGCTCTGTGTGTGTGTGTGTGTGCGTGTGTGGGTGTGGGTGTCGCGCTGCCAAGAAAGTGAATAAAAAAAAACTCCGCCCCCTTTTTAAGACGAGCGTCTGCGCGAAGGTGAAGCCGAAACGCTGGCAGAACGCCAACTGAGGCAGCGAGAGCTCTCTCTCAGTCACACTCACCAACACTTGGCAATACTCACACAGATACTTACACACACACACACACACACACGCCCTCTCCTCTCTTTCTCTCAGAATGAGTAATTAAATGCTTATTAACGGCTGGCTGAGTTTTTTCGCTAGTCGCACGCCATAATTAAACTCAGTGCTCAGTGCTGCTCGGTTCTCGAGTGGAAGTATTGCCGCCGCCACTGCCGAGTATTTGTAATTGCAACCAACCCCCTTTGGGATATATATTGAGCCAAGTACGGAAAAATGCGACGACGATATGGCACACCCAACCCCTAAGGGCAGCCCGAATGCAGTTCACTAATTTGCGGTTCTTTTTGCAGTTTCAAAAACCCAAAAGATACCGCCTTCATGTTGCGCCATTTTGAAAGTGTAGTCGAGCCAGGGGTTATGGGGAAAAAATATAAATCTGATAGGGTTTTCTTTGGGAATAACACATAATGGAAATCTGTGATTGATTTAAGATCGATTAAGAATTAATATGTATTTAATTAGAGCTTAAATTGACTGGAATAAACAATGAAACACCCCTAGAATTTCTTCTGAGAATATAGATTAAATTCCACATCCTTTAAATAATTTTAAAAAATATAAACTATATCTTAAATAAATAGTTTACCCCCCAATAAAATAAATATACAAACCGGAGCTTAAAGGCCTCTCATATCTCCTCTTAAACGCCTCAAAAGTCTCAACTACTTCCTGATTATAATTAAATCTGACAAATAGTTCAGCGAACCCCATAAAAATGCCAAAAATGTGAATAGTTTCGACCAAGCCCAAACTAAACTTTATTTGCTCGTTCGATTTGATTTGTCTCATTTTGGGCCATTTTTATGTTACATCTTTAACGGGGATGGGGTTTCATTCCACAAATAAACGTAATAATTATCCGGCCGATCAACTCCAAATAGTTTTTGTTTTTTTTTTTTTCTCTGGGCGGCAAACGAAAATCGTTTTATAATGGAAACGTATAAATAAATGCATAAAATGTATTTAATTAAGTTAATTGATTTTGGGCCGAAATTGAACGCTTATTTTGCGGCTCATTAAAATGCCATTAAAATTAGATCTTTTGTTGTGTGGTTTTAGTTTTCATTTCAAATAAGTTTTCGGGCCTTATACATATACACATAGATATGTGGGGTTAAAGGGCGCTATTTAAAATAAAATATAGCCTGGGGCCTATGTTTAGAATGCGGAATGGCAAATCAATTAAAAATATTGCTTCAAGGAATTATTATAATAAACAGCTGCTAAATGGGCTTATGTTGCGATTACTAATTGATATGTAAGCCTTTTTTATTGAGAGAATTTTGATTGGATAATAAGAATCTGTTGTATTTTATTCCTTTAATTTGTTATTGACTTTATTCTGTTTAACTCACCTTTTAAATTCCGCGTAAAACCATAAAATTCCCTTTTCTCAATTAAGCATCAATGTTGAGCACTTAATTTGCCATTTGGCCCTGTGCCATTGAAATGCCATTTGAATTCCTTTCCATCGAATGACTCATTTTTTCAATTGTTTCCCTTTTATTTTGGCCCGAAATGACATTACACAGATTTGCATAAAAATTGAAACTTCTTGAGGGCAAAGACGCACAAACACACCGATATGGGAATTAGGCAAAATGAATCCTTTCACAGCCCACAAACTCTTTTTTTTTATTGGGGTCTTATTCTCGTAATGAAGGAGTTTTTCCTCTCCGATCCCCGAGTTTTCCCTTCTCACTGTTCGGGGCGAGCGACGCGGACAAACTGCCGGCATAAATATGGAAAGTTGCCATCAATTTTCGGAGGAGGAAAACAAGACAAAGGCCGAAAGCTGCGTGTGCCACAAACTCAGAACTTGTTCAATTCGGTTAGGCGAGCGGCGAGCGGCGAAAGGGTTGAGAGCATTCCCAAAGGGGGGTGTGAGAGAGGAGAGCAGGGTTGGCAGAGCCACTTCCAAACACCAAAATGCGAAAAACAATAACACAAAATGCGTCACGCACAACAAAAACAGCCGCGGCGGCGTTGGAAAAGTGCGTCATCCCAAAGGACCCTCCGAGTGGCTCTCCATAAGGACACTCGCTCTGTGTGTGTGTGTGCGAGTGCGAGTGCGAGAGAGTGTGGTCAGCGTGGAAGTGTCAAACGTTCAAGGGGTTAGAGGACTAGCAGGGAGGCAAGGGTTGTCATTCCGGTTAGTGGGGGATGCAAAGTGCCACAGGAAGCAACTAAGTGCCAGCCAGATATAGATGCACATGGTTTGGGTTCCTCGATTCGCTTCCTTCGCTTCCCTGTTATGTACAGTGGTCGCGATGGAAAATGAGATTCTAATTGGCAGGAACTTCTTTAAAAGTTTATATATTGTTTAATTTAAAAATGATTTTGCTTACGAAGAGAGGAGATATTAAAAGAGATGAGGTTAAGTTCTTGAATTATATTAATTTCTATAGTATAAATTAAATTTTATTCTAATTGAACTAATTTTTTTTTTTCTTCTAGGGTATGACATAAAATTTAGCTTTAAAAATATAGCAAAAATTGATTATTAATCTCATCACATTTATTATCAATATAAAAAGGAAATCCAAAACCGCTTAAATCTTTTTCAATGCTAAAGAATATCTGTATCTTTTGGTTTAATTTAAATATTTTAAATTGTGGCAAAAAAATTGCTGTATTTTCTATTATTTGAAGCAAACATTAAAATTATTTTTCGTGAATTTAAATTGGAACAGCATTATTTTAATCGTCACCTTAAAAATAACATTACAGAAGATATCATAAATAAAATTGGTAAACTATATTCTATCTTTCCTAATTTTAAGTTTTGGGTAGGTAAAGTACTATGAATGTTACATTATATTCTAATATCTTATATTTTTAATATATTTACAAGAATACATTTTAATTGTTAGTAATAAATAATAATGTTTAGTAAAGATTTTCAGCCACAAAGCATAAAATAAATATATATTTAATATAATAATAGTTTCTAACTTATTTTAATACTAGTTTAAGTATAAACAAGTTAATATATATAAATGTACGTCAAAATAAATTAATTTTTTTAGAGTTAAATACAGAACTTTATACCTCTCACTCATTATTTTTTCATTAAAACCTAATTCTATATATTCGCCACAACCACTGTAAAAGTAAACATTGCAAGCAAAATTAAGTGAATTTATTTACCTAATCCTGTTATAACGCAGAAACAAATACACACTCGCCTGAGGCTAGATATATATTGATAAAGATAGCACCGATCGTTGATCATCTGTTGTATTTTTCTTCTTTTTGTTTTTTTTTTTTTAACAATTAAACGAAAACCCGTTCTGCCGCCCGATGTTAGATATAAAGAACTAAAAGGGTTAACTAAGGGTTGGGTTTTTTGGTTATTGAACTAGAAAGGTGGTCGCGGTCGGGTCAGAAATTTCAAATTCACATTTTATTCTCGAGTGAAAATATTTTTTCTCAAAAGCCCACTCATTCGGCGACAGAGAGGGGAAATTGATTTATATTCCACTCGCTGGCGATGTTTGCGATGTGTTCGTGTTGAGCGCTTCCCTCGTTTCTCAGACTCCGCCCACTTTTTGTATTGTTTAGCTCGGCTGACTCGGTAGTCGTGCGATGTTTGAGTGTGAGTGGAAACACAGATATGCGATGTTTTGAGTGAAAACGTGAACAAGCGATGTGAGGGGAAAATCTTAGGCGATGTTTAGCGGCGGCACTGATTTTTCATAGAATTCTATGAACTTTCTACTATTCTCGGTGGAAGAAAACTGTTCCCAGGTCCTGTTTTTAAAAAATGTCGCAGGGGATGGGATCTTGGCTAAAAAAATCTGAAAGAAAGATTTTTAAAGGAGGTGCAGGGTTTTGGGAAGGATTTTCTATGAATCCTTGAACTGTTTTTATATAATTAAATTCATGTTACTCTTATATCAAACTCTCGTACTTTTAAACTCTAATATTAATAAATTACATTTTTAATTATTATCCTTTTTATTATAATAGTTTTTCTAGGATTTTTTTAAGCTCTTCTCACTCAACATGCAACTGTTCTCAGAACCCTTAAACCTTATTAGAAAACATAGACTAGGGGATGAAATCTTGGCTAGATGGACAGAGATTTTCAGGGGTTATGTCCAGGCTAACATGACTCACTTAATTAAAACAATTAAACGTTTAATTATATTGCTTTTATCAAGCTAATAAATAAATAACACTGTAAGCCAAGCTGTCACTTTCGCAGGAATGCCAATAAAATCCCAACACTCTTCGTGAAGCCCAGAGAAGTCTTAAAATCGCATAGTTCAATTTAAAAACTGCTGTGTAATTGCTGCGCTAAATTAACATAATTGATGTGATGTGCCGTGCCCCCAGAGATTCTCTGCTGCTCTGTGAATCCCCCCAGTTCGCTGTGTGTTCTGTTCTCCCTCTTTTCTCTGCTTTTTTAATGGCCAACAAAAGCCCAGCAGGTGGCTTATTCAAAGTCGGAGACGAGCCAGCAGGAGCAGTCGCATTGATTCTCATTTGCTTGTTTACTCGCCGCGTCTCTGCCAAATCCAATAAGCATTGAACAAATTTCGCAATATCGCAATATGCGAATCTGCAGCATCACTCTTGGTTAATTGATTTTTATTTGACGCGCACGCCGCCGCTCGCTTTCCCTCAGGAAATTGCCATCAAATGGAAATTAATTTCTTGTTCTAGGGCCATTCAACCCTTGGGCAAGGACTTTTGTGATGTCCTGATTTCTGCCATCCATCCTCCCTGGCGACCTCTGTTGCAGCGGGGGAGAGTTGCTTTATCCTGGCGGCAAGCAAAGGAATTAATAATCCTATTTGAAGGACATTAGAAATTGGTGCGGAACTTGGCTGTAGAATACAGTGGTGCAAAAATGTAACTCACAATAAGGATATTCCAATAATAAAAGAATGGTTTCATTTAGTTTGTTTTTTGCATTTTTTATTCATGTTTTTTGACTATATTAAATATATATGTATTATTTATATATGTTTTATGTATTTAGCTCTAATTTATTAATCATAGCCGAAGCAGAATATTACATAGTATTTAATAAGGGTTAATACTTAATTTATGCTCCATTAAAAAAATATTAAAAATAATATTCTTCTTTCTTATTCGTATTTTTATCTTATAAACAACACTTTCAATGTAATTAGTCACACAAGGTTAAATAATATTTTGAATTATTTTATTTATAACTTGTAAAAACCATTTCATTGTTTTTTTGTATAAGTTAATCAAATCTTAATTTACTTTAAACTAACACATTTTTAACCCCATAAATAATTAAATTCATAATCATATTTTAACGCTTCACTGCCATACATATTTTGCACACTTATCCCCTTGTACGCAGGGTACACTCTAACCCCACCTTTACCTTTACCGTTAGGCAAATCCGCAAAAAAGTAAATGAACCGTTATCAATTACGTAACGGTTTGCTCGTCCTTGCGCACAATTTTTCGCAATTAAACGTGCCCAATGCAAATACCAGGATATAGATAGAAAGCCAGCGATATGGGAATACAAAAAGGGTTGCAGATCCTTGCGTTGAGTGCGTATCGTATCTCTAAGATGCATCCATGGGTCGTTGAACTTGGAGGGTCGTAGGATATCCGAAACCGTAAGGGTTTATATTTGTCTCAAGGAAAGTGTCCAATTTGATACGATCTTTATTTTTTCTTTTGTATAAAGAGATGTGCTGGGAGTTAGGGAAAATATTATAAGAGGTGGTTAGAGGGGTGAAGTTGGCAAAATAAAATATTTCCATCTACTGGAGGTCTTTGGAATTTACAGAGAATAATGCTATTAACACAGAGACACAAGAATAAATTTAAGGAATAGAATAGAATACACTTTTATATTAAATTATTAAAGCTTATGTATACTTAAACATTAAAAGTGATTCCAAACGAAAAAAACGTTAGTTAATATTACAAATTTTAGTTAGTATTACAAAAGTGTCAATAAATTTCCCTTAAATGTTATTTTCACTTCACTCTTTTTTTGTTAAACACAGATTTTTCGATTTATGTTGGTCGACAGCCCTCCAAGAGCACGGTATTAAGTTCCTACGACTATTTGAGGAACGTAGGAACTCTATACCTCGCTAATGGCAAAAAAGGCTTCGGTTATTTTGGCTTTTTCGGCTGCACTGCACTTCATGTGTCTACTTAGCTGGCTACTTTCGGCAATGTTTGACTTGTCGTCAGACATAAGCTGCAATTAGAGTCATAAACGGATTATGTTTGCCAAGATATTGGCTTGGGCTCAATCATGAAATTGGCTGCCAATACTTTCAGCAAATATCAAAGTCCCAAAAGCGTCTGCACCCATCCTTTCGCCGATCCAGCGCTTCCCTTTTCGGCGGCGTCTTAAAATTTTATGTTTGCACATTAGCTGGCGCCGTTGGCTGCAAGAGAAAAAAAAAGAAAGGCAGAAAAAAAGGGAATGTAAGTAAAGTTGTAGATACTTTGGCTAATGCATTAGCCACAAAAAGTGAGTGTGTGTACTTGTGTGTATTCCCAAGATACAGATACAGATACCGCATATATGTCTGAGTAAAGCCGCGCCGCCATGATTATCGACTCGAGTGTTGGCATTTATTTGATTTCCACTCGAAGTCGATGCGAATCTGAAATTAAGACAATTTCAATGGCTGAATTAACCTTGAAATGCGAGTACAGGGAATATCCGGAGATATTTTTCACACGGTAAATAAATCTAGTACAAACAAATACGAAAAATAAAGTGGAGAATAAGTATTTAAAAGGGAGACTTTTACTTAATTATGTATACATTTTAATAATTATGATAAACTATCATTAGGATATATTTTTTGTTTTGTTTAAATATTTTAAAAATATTTTTAAACATCGAATTATCTGAATTCTTACACGGTAGATCTTACAAAATATATTTAAAAACATTTTTCAAAGCAAAAAAATTATCAAACTGATACTTTTTTAATTAATTAAATTTTTATTTAATTTCCCAGTATGATATTATATTTTGTAGTGTGCTTAGGTACTTGTTCCCATATAGAGTCACACCCCACACGCTAATTACCGGCTGCAAAACGTTAGGAAACTAATCAACTTGATTGATTTATCTGACAGAACTGCACAAGTTGACATTTCGAGAAGGCGACTCTTTAACGCCCACAACAACAGCAACTACAAAAGCACTTGACTGCACACAAATTATCATTTGAATTATATGCAAAATAAATGCATTCGATTGCAGCAGAGGCAGCAGCAGCAGCCATTCCATGTATCCGCTGGATACGTTCGCTCCGCCATGATTTGCATTTAGTTGCTGCCATTTCAGATTTGACTGTTTGTTCCTCTATCGCCTTACCCCTCTGCCATTTGTCTGCCAGCGACGTAAATCAATTTGCTTTTGGCTTTGGCTTTGGTCTTGGTCTTGGTCTTGGCTTTAGCTCTAGACTTCTACCGATGTGTGTCTAAGGTAGCCGAGGCAAATGTTTAACCGCCCGCTGAGCCAACACAGCAGATATTCAATATATGTGCTCCCTGGGATGTCAGGCGAAAGCTTCACTGTCACAAAAAAGTGACACCTGCGAACGGTAGCTGAAATTGTGACTTAAAATGTTTGATGAAGGTAAATAATGAAGTTAAGAAATATGTTAAATATGAGAGAATTCCATTTACTAAAAAGTAAAATTTTGTGTCTTCCTATTTCTAACTTCTCAAAATGTGACACCCAATTAAAGTCTATTTTTTGGACTTTCTTAGGCTTTTTCCAAGTGTTTGCCCCCCAAGGATCCTCCCAGCGATCGACCAGCTGCTTCTGTTCCTCGTGGACCATAAAGGCGCCATAACTTGGGCCCGGCCAGTACATAAACTGCCAAAGTCTGGGCTGATTAGCATCGTTGCATTTGCTGCTGCTGAAGCTGCTGTCTTTGATTGACAGTTTGCATACAAAAAGCCAAGCCAAGCCAAGCCAGAAGAGCCAATAAAACTCGCACATAAATCGCCTCGAACGCTTGGCAAACTTTCGGTTGCATCCGCAGGACCGACTCCCGTCTGACGAACTGCCGCTGAGGTTGAGGTTTATATGAGACTTGGATTGACATTTTTATCGCCGGGCCTGAAGTGTTGACGTTTGGCTTTGCTTAATGATCAGTGAGTGATCTTGATTAGCCGGCTGGTTTATGAGCTGTTTAAATAGTGAGAGGTTATGCCGATATGTTAGCACTTAATGAGCCTGGGAAACACAATCGCAGATGGGATGAAATCGTGAATTAAGAGGTGTTTAATTTGTATATGTGGGTCTGGGCATACTTTTAATGGTGAATAATAATTATATACACATTTGGTGACAATATGTTGGTCACATTGGAAAGTCGTGATTTTAGAAAGTTGATCACATTTAGTATTATATGCTTTGGAACATTATATAAACTCTCTTGCTGGAATCAATTTGTGAATAATTCTAAAATCCCGATACATAAATATATGGCTCAAAAGCCCACATATCTTTCATATCTCCAACACATCTACTGACAGACCAGCTTAAAGTGAATTCCACCGCGATATCTGGCACTGCCCACTGACTGACTGACCTAACATGCTTGAAAGCCATTTCAACAATCACTTTGATTGATGCCAACGGGCACAGACAACCTCCTCCCACCCATATCCCCAAGCCAGGCAATTTCTCACTTAGCAAAGAATTAATTAAACCACCAAAAAAACAAAAAAAAAACAATATCTGGGGGAAAAAATCTCAGCAAAAATAACTGAGCGAACCAAAACCGAAAATTAATTAAAGCAACTAAATTAAAATGTATCAAGTTGGATCCACGCCCAGACAGCGGCAAATGTGCCACGCCCCCCGGAGGCAGGAGGCCGGAGGCACAAAACGTGCAGCGAAATTTTGATGAAACTTTACAAAAGCATCTGCGGGGATAAGCTTAAGTGAAAGATATTAAAATGTAAGAGATGGCAGGAAATAATATTAAATGCACAATTTATTAAAATTACTTTTGCTCTCATAAATTATTTAATAAAATATTTATTTAAGAGAAATATTTTATAGTAGAAACTTCCGAGCCTATATAAATCATAGTTAAATTGTTGCTAAATATCTTAACCAAATCTTTAATTTAAAATCTTTCTATTTTAGTAATAATCTTGTTAAAAGTACATTCAATTAAGGAAACAATAATGAAAATAGTATGTATTAAAATTCGTAAACCATGCAATTAATTCTAATTGTTCTTGTTCCTGTTTAATACCCCTTTGTTAAATTTTTTATGAAGTCTCCCATACTGAGTCTTAATTGTTATTGGGTCGGATGTTGGGTCTGCGGACCCGTTTTGTCGCTCATTTGTCCAGTTTCCTTAAGCAATTTTTTGTGCCGTGCCATTTTTACTGAGGAAGCTCTGCCCACATGGCGACTGAAACTGGAACTCGGCACTGAAACTGGACGGAATGATGGATGTGCCCCACTCGAGCGCCGCAGATAAGCTTAGAGAGAGAGAGGTTCGAAAATAAGAAATAAGAAGAAAAAAACTTAATTAATTCATATGCATTGAACTTTAATCAAGTGCCCGGGCTGTGGAAAAGTGAAGGCCTGACCATGGCGACGAGTTCGGCGCCAGTCCAGCTTCGGATAGCGATATACAGGTAAGGCGCTCACCTGCTGCGCGTTTTAGATACTTGTGCTATTAGTGTAAACGTGCAGTTTTATGTTATGGCAAATTGCCGTTGACAGGGCCGGCGCACATAGAATGCCAGAGCCATAACTCTCGGTACAATCCAATCTGCAATCTGCAAGATACATTCTATAATTGTTTTTTTTTTCGGTGCTATTTTTTTTCGCGCGCTCCGTTGTGCAATCTGCATGTGTGCACGGGAAGAAATGTACATATTGAATGGTCTTTAATTTCAATATTAAATTTCTTTAAAGATCAAGTGATTTTTTATTTATTTTTTTGAAAGCTTTAAGCTGTGAAAATCTTCTGTTAGCATTGAATATGACTCTGTGTTGATTTTCCTATCTGTATCTCATAGATTGCACAAGACACACAGCTGCATCCATCCCATCCATCCCGTGTATCTTTCAGCTCGCACATCTCTCAAAATCGTAGACATTTTCATTACGTGGTCATTACGACGCTGCCGCTATTACTATTATGCTGCATTTTATTGCTTTATAAGCGCATTTTAATTTTTGCCTTTCGCCGGTCCACGGCCACAAAATTTATGTAGCTCAGATGAGTGCTCTCTGGGATCTATCTTTCGGAACCTGGAACTTGTGCCGAAGCGCATCTGTGGCCACAAAAGCGAGACAAATGCTCGTAAAAAATGCATAGCACATACGGACCGATGATGACCAACTGTCGGCAAATGGACAGAGCGGCCAAAACAACTAAAAATATACAGCAACAGCAACAGTAACAGAAACAACAACAACAGCAGCAGCCGCAGCAGCGACGTATCATGTGCCATGTCCGTTGTCAACGCCGTCGACGTCGATGTGTCTTGTGTCTGTCTGCGTCTTGGCCACGTCAAGTGTCTTTTGTGAAAGGCAACCAAATTACGAGCACACACAGTCGTCAGGCACACGAGGTGCACAGGGAGAAAATGGGGGACTTAGAAGGTGAATTAGGTTCTAAAATAATTATTGAAAAAATGTGACATATCCTAGATTAAAAAAAAACAATATTTTGAGACAAAGAAAAATATCGAAAAAGTTTAAGATACTTGATTACTTTGTGAAAAGGTATATAAGCTTTAACTGTATTACATTGTCAAGTATTAAAAAAAATATATACTAATTTAAAAATTTAATTTTTCAACTATTTATTGGTAAAATAAATTCTTAGGTTTCTAAAAATGATTAAGCCTTGATTTGAACTCTAAATAATATACAGAAAACTACCTCAAAATGTCATACATAACTCCCCTATTTAATTCCCTAATTATCCCAGATATATCTAATATTATTTTCCCCTGTGTAGATGCTCAGTAAGTGCCACATTGGCAGTTTGTTGTTGGAAACGAAAGGCAGGATCTTTGTGGCACTTGCTGCCGATGTTGTTGCAATTATTAGCAAGTCTGACAATTTAGTGCGGCTCGCCTTTGACGCTGATTGATTGCGTCTGTAAGTAATCTGTACATTTATTGAGTTATCTGCCTGGCATTTTTAATTTGTCCACCCCGACGCTACACCTCTCCCCTGCGATGACCAATTAAAAGCAAACGGTTTCTGCACCGCAATTAAACGGCCACCAAAACCGGCAGTTTGCAGATGCAAAGCTCCCCCGGACTCGGACTCGAAAAGCGGCCAAATCGCTTCCTCATGGGCAGCGTAGAGCGCCCATTAAAATTCCCAGCCCCGGTGCCTGGACAAACATAAATATTCGCACTGATTTCGACCATTCCGACCAGTTTTTTGTGTTTTTTACGACGCTTTTCAGCGACGCTTTTACGGTGTGGAGCGGCGCGAAACATGTTGTGGCAGCACTTGGACACCGAACATGGCCACGCAGCACGCAGCTTATCAATCGCGCCACTGAAACTGCATTCAGGTCCTACAAGTTTGCTATTAATTTGTGTGAGTCTCCCCTGGAGTCGTCCCACCTCCCTGGAACCCAGAAACCCTCATAGAAACCCCCCCTGAGCGATCGCCGCCCCCTCAGCTGCCAGGCTCGCCCATCTGCTTTGCATTTCAGCAGCTGCCTTGTTGAGCTGTCAGCTGGCCTGGAAGCTTACACCTAAAGAAATTTATTAAAAGGGGGAATTTGCAATTGAATCACTAGAAAATTAATTATTATTTATAAAGTTAAATTTAAATTATTGTTGAATTAAATCAGGCCAGAGCCCACAGCTGAGAGTTTGAAAATATATTGGTAATTCTATTAATTTGTCAGATACCAAATTTCAGTTCGATCGGATAAGTATTATAGTTCCTAGAAAAATTAAAATATCTATCCAGATAGCTCCCTGTGGGCACGAGCCTAAAAGTAGGCAATACTTTTTAAGAACTGAGTGCTGGGGAATTAATGGTCAACATGTTTTCTTATTATTTTTTAAAAAGATTTATCTGAGCCCGTTTACGATCAATTTTAAGTTTTAAGACATTTTCAGTCGTAGTTTTTTTTTTATAAAATTAATAAAAAGTATAGTTTTCAGTGCACTTAGCTGACTGACTGGCTGGTTTGCTTGTTGGCTGGGCGCGTGGTTATTAATGAAGTCAATCAGCAATTTTGACAGAAATTTATCAATAAGCGTCGGCATTCTGCCAGGCAACATGTTGCACGGTCTCTCACTCACTTTGCTAATTTTGTGCGGCACTCAGACATGTTTTTGCCGCGAGACCGCTAACTGTAGTTGCTTATCTTATTTATTTAATTTTTGTTTAATGTTAATTTGGAACCAGTTTAATTACCAGCCTGGCTGGTCAGCTTGTGCCCGCCGCCTGGCGATTTCAATTAAAGTGCACTTGGCCACAGGTGATCAGCCAAGAGAGCGTGACGTGTCTAGGAATATAAATACATTATGCGTTTTTATAGTTAATGCATCCTTGTTACTAAATTACTTTTTAAGGCAATTAAAAATCAACTCTGCTTAGATGTGCAAGAAGGGAATAAACTATTCCGAATAAATGGCTACCGCCATGCCGTTTGTATCTCAAGATTTGTATCTGTATCTGCCTGGCGGCTACTTCTTCCCACTAACGGTTAACTTAACTGCCACCATTTGTTTGCTCGCGCCGACTAATGAGCCAAATCAATTTACAGTTCAATTTTTTCTTGTTTGCCAAATTAATTTTGATATCTCGGAGGAAGTTGTGCTGTTCGGTTGGCCAGCAGCGGATCGAGTTTGAATAATTAATGGCGACTCGCTTACAAAGTTGCCCCGGGAATTATCTGGCGTTAATTGATGGCAAAATGAATTCAAACGGAGTTTTACTGATAAGTGAGGAGAGATGGTTCAATAAAGTAATTAAGTTATTTTTGATTCCAATCGGATGTGGTTTATCTGTTTCGGGGATATCTTTGATGATGGTTATTCGAAGGGGTAATAAATGTTATTAATGGAATAAAGCTGACATATCTTGGAATATATTTCACCCTGTTATTAGAGAATATTATTTTTATCTCTCCCTTTTCTTAACATTTATATTAAGATTGTTTGAACTTATTATATATTTTCATACGCTCTCTTATCCTATTTACATATATTTCCTATATATTAATTTCTTTGCTGCATTTTCTTTTATTTTTAAAGCCCAAGTTTAATGAACTATCTCAGGTTCAATGACTTGCCTCTTATACTCCTCGACTTTGACCTTGCTCAGTTTTCCTGCCACTAATTTCCCTGCACTTGCTTTTCTTTATTGCAAAGTTTCCTTCCTTTCTTTTCATTTTAATTTCACTTTTCACGGCGAATTTTTTGCTTTGCTTTTCCTCTTATTTTCTTTTCTTTTTTTTCATTTCTCGCCAGACGAAGGAGCCGGGAAAACTTTTTAATGTCGCGCGGCTGCTGCAGCTAATTTAGCCCGAAGGGGAGGTGGGTGGGGTGGGGAAAAGCGGGAAAATGGGGGAGGTGTGGAAAGACTGGAGGAGCGCCTTGTGGACACAGGGACACAGGGGGGAGCGAAAAACTTGGCGCTCAGACTCCGTGTGGCAGTGTCTTTGGCTTCATTTTCGCGCGCTCCTTGAGGTTTCTCCTCTCATTTTGCCGGCTCTCAATTTTTCCTTTTGCAATGAAATTAAAAACAGCAAGGAGTCGTCCTTGCACACACACACACACACACACACATATACGTATATATTGGTAGAAAGAGATGGCGGAGGATGCCGGGAAAGTTTGCTGGAGGACCTAAATGAAAATGAGTAAAGTTCGCACCCACAATTTTGCTCTCTTGTTGATTATGCACTTCGTCGGCATCGTCATCATCGTCGTCTGCGTTTTGCTTATTAACCCAGTTCTGCCTGCGCCATTTCCTCCTGCCATCTCCACCATATTTAACCCACAGCTGCCGGCTGTCTTCTTCGCTCTCTCTCTCTCGCTATATCTGAGTCTTTGGGTTTGGGTGCGGGCGAGCAGGATGACGCTTTTCTTTTGATTTTTTTCTGTGTCCTTGTTTTAATTTTAATTTTTGTTTGGTTCGCTTTTCTTTTCTTCGTGTCCTGGCCTTTTTGGTGACGTCGTCGTCTGGGTCTGGGTCTGGGTCTGGTGTCGTCATCGTTTTGTGCCTGCCTGCCTGCCTTTGTTTCTAGGTCAAGAACGAATGCTTCCTTCTTTTGGCCGGCTTCTTGGCGGTTTTTCCTGTAGGCGGTAGCAAGTTGACATTGAAATTTTAATTGGATTTGGAAGGGAAATGAAAGAGAAAAATATTTATTTAAAGAAGTTTCAAAGAGGCGAATCTGTTTATAAATTAACTATGAATAAATATAAGTGATTAGAAATATAAAGAAAAAAAAATCAAAGTTTAAAGCTTTTAAGAAAGCAATTAAATATTTATTTAATGATGAAACATATTTTAAAATATGGGAATAAAATACCCCTAAAATTCAGAGAGAAAACCACCGCCCTGAAGAAAGCCAAGAACGCATTAGGTGCCGAGGTGTACATAGAGCTCCTGCCACAAAAGGATACATACGTACATAGAGCCACCTCGAATCGCTTAGAGATGTAGATACTTTTCGCTTAGCATCCAGCTCCCTTTTGGATGCGCAACTGTCATGCAAATGACATCACGCACTATAGTCATCAATTTTGCTGCTGCTGCTGCCAGAAAGCTGAAAGCAAATCCCCAAGCCAAAAAAGGAAAGGAGGAGTTGGATAGGAAAGCCAGGGGATGTGTCGTGTGTTTGAGTTTGAAATATTTGCAATTGCGAATCCTGTCTTATTTGTCACAGGATGTACATATATATATATATAAAGCTATATACATATATACGTATTTCAAGTATGTATTGAGCCAAGGGTACATTATTATGATGGAATCCTATTTGTTACAAAGCGTGTAGCCGCCATGCTGTGCCAATGACAGGACGTCAGGATGTGGGAGGATGAGTCCCAGGATACTCGCAGAGTAAATTATGCTAATGTCAAAATAATGCATATTCGATGATGTGGGTGTGTTCATCTCAGAAGAAAACTTTGACGCCTTCATACAGAGAAAGAAAACGAGCCCAATATTAAAACTGAGTTTTTGTCGAGTGAAATTTTGGGATTATCTTGGTAAATCTTTAGAAGAAACTGTAGTTTTTGCTAATAAATTTAGGAAATATTTTAAAATCAAACCTCGTCATAAAATATAATTTTCTCTCTCTGTGTCCATATTCCAGATTGATTTTTTCGCGGTGTGCGCGGGATTGGGTGTGTTTGGGGCGAGAAATGGAAGAAAAAAATCTTTATAAATCACATTTATGTTCAGCTTCAAGTGCCAAAACTAATGATGGAAATAAATTCACGAGAGCGCAGGACCAGAACGAGGACAATGCCGACTGCCAGAACCAGTCGCAGCCAGCAAATTCTGTACACACAGCACAGAGGCGCTGGCAGAAAATCCATATAGAAGGGCTGGGAAAAACTGGCGGAGGGCGAGGGGGGTTGGGAACACTTTGGGCGGAAAAGCGGGAACCTTTTGGGGATAGCAACGCGCAATTTTTGGCTGCTTTTGACGCCGGGCCAATATGCAGTAAATCTGCCAGAATGTGCCTCTAGATTTGGCATCGCCAAGCATCATTCCCAAGTACCCGCGTCCCTCCTTAACTTCCGTTTCCCCCCAGCTTTTCCACGATTTTTCCCATTTTCCCTTTGAAATGGGTTACATATTTTATGCTTAATATTTTGCATTTTATTCAGACGAGGAGCGGGGCAAACTGTTAACTGTACTTGAGCTTGAGTTGGCGCGGACTCGTAACGTTTGCTTTGTGGAAAAATTGAAAATGTTTTTCCTTAACAGCACAATTGTTTGTTATAGTTTTCCTTTTCTCTCTGTCGTTCCAAAGAATGCAGCAAATTGTTTGAGCAAAGCCAGAAAGGATGAAAGCGTTGAGAGGTCTATTTTTTAGATGAGAATCTTCCAGATGTCTGGATTAGGGTCTTTAACTGAAGAGAAAGCGATGTACATAGCTCTAAAAATATTAAAATAAATTATTTCTAAAATAAAATAAAATCGAAAGTGTCAAGGAATGTCCAGAAATAATATATGTATATGTATATGTTTACAAACTATATTTTAAGTTATTAGAAGGAATAAAGGTATATAAACACTATAAACTTATAAAAATAAGTTATAAACAGAATGTGATCTCTTTATAAATTTTGTTTAGCTGCAGAGTCAGAGAAAATACTTTAATATATTTAAAAAGATTTAAATTACAAGTTAACTTCAAAATATAAATCAGATAACATGCAAGCTTTATCCCTGACTGGCACCAATCTGGATATCCCAAGTTATATTGCTGGATTTTCGGTTTTAGAAAATCAATAACAAGATTTCGTATTCGCACTAGTATATATTTTCGCCGATCAACCCTCAAACCCCCGCGGCAAATGTGCAACCCTAACAACTTGAGCTTCATTTGCATATTTTGCCAACTCGACTCGCCTCGTATCCTCCCTCCTTCGGCAAAAATAAAAAAATCAAATTGCAAAATTGCAGAATGTAAAAATTGTAAAATGTCGAATGCGCTCGCTGCTGCTGCTGCTTCAAAAAAATAAAACTAATAAAGGGAAAAAAGGAATTTCCCTCACTGTCCGTAGGTGAGTGTGGAAATTTATGCAAATTTCTTATTCGCCTTTTTCGCCTAACACTCGGAGCTGCTGACTCGATGCTTGTTATTGATTTGCGAAAAAATAAAAACTTGTTCGCCGCTAATTTGCATAATCTGTCCCGTCTGCCTCGTTAAAGGATTTATTCAGCGCGAAGCCTTTCACTCTCACTCACTGCAGCATCCCAATCTGCATTGTTGACTTTGACAGACGCATTCGGTTGCCTGTCTGTCTGCCAGTCTCTTTGGGTGTGTATCTGTGTTTAGTCAAGCAAATATTTTGCCAATGAGTGGCTGGGACCGACGACAGCCAAGAAAAAACCAAGTGAAAATATTTGAAAATTGGTTTTGTCGGCACACCTGACAAAGCCAAAGCATTCAACGAACTCTGGAGGTCACGAGAAAGGTAAAATCGAAAAGGGAATGCTCTTTCTCTGAGAGGAAGAGTTTTAAAAATAAATAAGAAAATAAATCAGAATCTAGGAAAACAAGGGAACTTTTAGTCTATCCAATATAGTTTATAAAATACATTTTACAATTATTTATATTTCCTAAGCTCTGTATTTTTTTCTAATTTAATTGATCTTTGTTTCTTAGCTTTCTGATATTTATTTTTTAACAGTTTTTTGTTAAAAAATCCTTTTTGTATATATATCTCCAAGTGTAGCCGCTTTTTCGCTGCTAAAGGAAACTTCATGTATGCCTGACTATAATTCAATTCCCTTCAAAACCCGCGACAGTTGGACAGAGAAATGGATGGCGACGGAGTTACAGCGTAAAGGATAGAGACATCCTGGAGCTTTGTAGTGGCGGTGGTGGGGGTTTTACAAGAGGAGCTTGTCGTCCTGTCAGTTATTTTCAACATTTTGATATGTATTTTCCACTGGTAGTTTTTTTTATTCAGCGTTCGCTTTTTGCTAAAAAGGATTACGCTAACACAAAGCAGAGAGCTTGGTAAAGAGGCACAAAGGATGATGGAGGTGGAGTGTACACTGAGGGAAATTTAAAGCTTAAGTTTAGATAAAAAATGTTCGATTTAAGATAGGTTATCCTATCCTATGATTTCTAAGATTTATTTCACAGTTATAAGGCTAAATTAGTAATTATTTTCTCTGTGTAGAAATGATGTAAAAGTGCGGTGTTCAAGGGCGTTCAAGAGACTCGGCAGCCGCAGATACAATATTTGGTTTATTTCGCTGGCGCTGTCTCTCATTTTTTTCTGATTTTATACTTTTTGCACATGCCAATATGGGAACACGAGGCACTGAACCAACCCCCTGGAAAAGTCACCCACCCTCGCCTTTCATGTGTGTGTTTTTCCTATTTTCCTTTCTTTTTTTTTTGTCGTCTTCACCCTCACAACTTTCGTGTGTCTGTGGCTGTTGTTTGTATTTGCCTTTGTATTGGTACAGCAACCATCAAACATTTGCTCATGTGATGTGAAGAAAACGCTCCAAAATTTCGAGCATGTGTGTGCGAATGCCAAAAGAAAATGGCAGTTTTCCGTGAGCGCGTGTGTGTGTATTTGGTGGGCGGCTATTTTCCCATTTAGTTTTCTGGGGCGGGTGGGCAAATCGCTTTTGGATTTGAACTATGGGTGCGTTGTCATAAATGGCCAAAGCCGTTTTTCCAGGGAGGGGAGCCTTATCTAAAACGATTTCGCATCGCGATTGATGGCGAAACGAAATCGCGAAACGCATCAGATAAAGCCGGGTGTAAAGATATCGATTTGAGGGTGGGGCTCTTCTTTTCTCATTTTTGGGAGCGGTTCGACATGGGTTTTTGTGGTAAAAGAGGGGATATAAAGTATGAAGATAGGAGAAATGGCTGTAAATATCATATATTTATATTATTACTGGGTTACTTAATAACTTTTAGAAGGGAGAAATTAATTTCATATGATTTTTAAGCTATAATGTAATTCAAAATGTTTTGCTTTATTTAAGGCTTTGAATTTGTGGAAAATGCTATATTTTACGAGTATATACCATAAAAAATCTATGAATAAATGCTGTATGTATTAAATAAACATTTTTGATCTAATCCAAGTATTATTATTTTATTAGTCTATCACGAGTTTGGTTAGTAAAAAACTATAATTTTTGGTAGAAACACTTTAAAGAAATTTCACAGACAAATACAAAGATTTTCTGTGATGATAAATATTTATAAAATGAAATGAAGCCTTATAAAAGTTATTTTATATTTCTTATCCCTCATATACCTCTAATCTTACAAGCAGGAAGTAGCCAAACTTGATTGACATTTTACACTCGCTTCAAGCGATTTAAGCAATTTTACCCCCAAGCCATATTCTCGTTAGTAAATCGGTTCTAAGCTTATAATTGGCAGAGTAGACAACCCTACCGCAACTCAGCTCCCCCTAAAGTGTGATAGCAACCCCAATCTGCGAGATTTACTCGCAGGAAAACAACTAACGACAGGCACTCAGGCAATCCGCATCAGTCCGATATCCGAAATCAATTCGGTAATTGACAGCGACGACGAAGTTGCCCGAGGAACATGATTTGTAAATAATGCACTTGAATTTGCATAAAGAATTCGCGCAAATGAAAAACTCGAGCGAAATTGCGAAAAATGTATGCAAATTAGCCGGCAACCGGCGACCGACGACCGACGATGTGTATTGCAATTAAATCCCAGCCAGCTGCATCAGCCCCTAAAAACTGAGAGTGTGCGACGTGTGTACCCTCAGGTAAGGACCCCTACAACACACAAAAAAAAAAGCTCATTTGCATAAAAAAAGAGGTTGAAAAAAATAATAAACTAGAAAGCGAAAGGGTATATGTATGGGGTTGTGAGACTCATTAACATAACGCCGGAATAAAATCAAACGAAGGCCCGAAGGGCAGCGAATTCTGATGCTGTGTCTAACAGCTGCTCGTCCTTGTATCCTGTTTTTCCCATCCTGTTCGCCCAAGTTCAACGCCCGTTTGTCTCACTAACCCAAATTAAAATTATGTTAATGAACGGCGGGGCGGCGGTGCGGCGGAGAGTTGGCCTCACGAACATGAGACCAAAATCACGGCCAAGGACAACGAGTCCTGCGCTTCTCATTTGAGTAATGAGCAGAGCACCGTCGGCAGAGCCGTCGACCGAGGCAGAGACAGCGGCAGAGGCAGAGGCTGAGCCAGCGACTGCGGCAGAATTGCTCCTGTTACTCATTAATTTTGCCGTCGCATTTTTGCATATTTTCCGCAGCGCCCTCATTTCCGCCCAGCAAATTTCTCCTCTTGTTTAATTCTCTCTCTCTCGTCTCTCTGTTTCATTTTTCATTTTGTACCGCGCTCATTTGGTGACGTCACAGCGGAAAGGAGACCACTGACTGAGAGAGAAGCAGAGCGAGGAGAGTCTGCTTCGAATGCTCTCTGTTGTGTGTGGCCCGGCATAATTAAGATTTTAATTTATGCAATTATTTTGCCGGCTGCCTGGAGTCCTTGTTTTCGTTTTCTGTTTCGTCTTCTGCCTCTGATTTGGCAGGATGTGATGTTATTTTGGCGCGTCGCCTCGTTCCGAGCGGTTGTGTTTCTTCTTTCGTTAAATGATCGCGAAAATGTGATCGTGTAAATCAGTTTTGGAAGCTGCTATCACTTACTAGTATTACTTGTAAAAAAAAATATTTATTAAATATTTCAGGACAGTATTACGCTTTCCAAGCTGCAAGTGCTGTGAACGAAAAATATATTTCCCCGAAAATGTGAACGCTAAAAATAAGTGTCAACTAAAACTCAAGTGGTCTTATCTAAATTTTAATTGAATCAAGTTAATTTAAATAAAAATTACTCATACAGAGTATAAGAAATTGGAAAAATAATGCTGGCAATTTTAAACAGTTTTAAATGCTTCAACATGAATTACAAAATGCTAAACAGAGTGTTTAAAATTAGACCTTGTTTTAAAAGATATACATATCACAGAACATAATCCGAAATTGAAAATATTCAACACCAGAGAATCTTAAAATAAAAATCACTTTTATTTAAATATTTTAAATCATGCCTAAATCAATAATAACATATTTTTATATCGACTAAAAGCATGTTATAATAAAAGCACTGACACTGTTTTTTTTTTAAATTATAATCTTTACTAAGAGCAGTCTATATATTTCCTTTTAGAACCTCATTTGTCTAACCGACTAAAATCTTCCGTCTAATATAATAAACTATGGGTAGAAGAAAGTCAAGTAGGAAGCCACCGCCGAAAAGAAAAAACATAGAACCACTTGACCAACAATTTAACTGTCCATTTTGCAACCATGAAAAATCATGTGAAGTTAAAATGGACAAGGGCAGAAACACCGCAAAAGTAGCATGCCGAGTGTGTTCAGAAGACTTTCAAACTGGAATTAACTTTCTTTCCGAACCTATAGACGTTTATAATGATTGGGTCGATGCGTGTGAAACTGCCAATTAAAAAATATTTGAAATTGAAATTGAAATTTGCCTTTGAATTTTAATTTTGAAAACATTAATTGCACGTTAAATTCTATTCAGAATTAATATTCAGCTCCAAATATATTTTCAGATATATTTATATATATTCCAACTAACTGCAAGTACTAAAAGAATAACAGAAATTTGGGAACTTTCTTTACGAAAATATATTATTAATTTTCATGAAAGTATAATTGAAAGAAAAGTCTTGAATAAAAAACCTTTGCATTAATGTGATTGTAATTTTTACAGCAAATGTGAGAAAGTGAAAATAAAGTAATTTTATATCACTTTAATGAACTCAAATAAAAGTGTTCCAAATTATTTTATCATTCACAACGGAATTTGTCAAATCTTTTTATAAAATCATTTTATAAAATCAGCTCAAGCTAATTGTTTCACAAAATGAATTAAAATTAAAATTCTGCACACTGTCTAATAAATTAAAATAGTGAAATCACTCAATTAAATCCAAATGAAAGCAACATGTTAATAGAAATTGGGAAATTCTTTATGTTTTCCAAAATGCACTTTTTAAATCACTTTTGGTCACCACATCAACTTACCTATCTCTGAATTTTTTAAGAAACACCATCCATCATTAGTAAATTTTATTCTTTATGTTCCTTTTTATTTTTTATTTTTTATTTTAATTATCTTGTCCAAGTAAACAATG
The DNA here is from genome assembly GCA_008044355.1 of Drosophila lacteicornis. Lineage (NCBI taxonomy): Eukaryota > Metazoa > Arthropoda > Insecta > Diptera > Drosophilidae > Drosophila > Drosophila lacteicornis. Next base: position 51,635 of record VNKF01000351.1, read on the forward strand.
GGTGTCCGGTTGTCACAATGTTAATCCACGGCTGTCGCCAAGTATTCTATTAGATGAACCTGTAAGCACAACCGCACCGAGACGCGTCGCGTTAAGGAATGATTCCGCCAGCGACTCCAATGAGATACTTTGGCTTTGCTTTTGGTCCTCGAGCTGTGTCGAGTTGCCGAGACTTCGCATTTCTTATCGCACGCACACGAATTGGAGTAATCGCGAGGCGTCGGCGTCGACAGGATTTTGAGAGGAGGACTCTGGCGGGGGAGTTCCGGAGACCGAAGACCGAAGAACGAAGACTTGCCGGGCGCAAGGCCCAGAAGCTACTGCCCACAGAACTTCTCGGCGGCATTTGTTTTTGTGGTTCACACACACACACACACACACACACACTCAGACACACACACACCCTCAACCAGACTGGAAGACCAAAAGCATTGCCACCCCCAAAAAAATACAACAAAAAATATGCATACGAGGGAGTAACATCAAGTGCGACGTTGGCAGCGCTGCTCATAAAGTTGAATTTAAAGCGCCGGCGCACTTGCTTCACGCTCTCTTTCTCTCAGCCATATACCCCTCTTTTTCACTCCACGACACTACCTCTCTTTCTACCCTCAGGTGTTGGGCCTTTCTCCTTCGCAAAAAAAAGAAACAAAAATGGAAAGAAAAAACTCCTGCGAGGGGTAAAAACTTCTCTTGGCGAGAGCGCATTAAGTTCCAAGGGAAAAATGGCAAAAAGTGCGTGAGATACGAGTGTATCTTGCCCCTCTCAGTGAGGGATCCATGAGATACTCGTACTCGTACTCGCACTTCGGATACTCACCACGGTTTCGAAACGTTTTCTGGCCATTTGTTGAGCGGGCCTTAAGCAAGTAGAAGCCACGTTATCAGGCAAATGCCAGCCACGCATTTTGTCAAATTCAAAGACAAACAGGGGAAAACAGATAGGGGAGAGAGGTTGAGGGAGCGGGGAAAGAAGTGGTAGAGATACACAAGAAGAAAATCTATGTAGAAGTGTAACAATTAAATAAATTATTGTGTCACAGAAATATCAATAGATTGGAAATGGTTGGAAAAGGTGTTAGAAAATATGCAATAAAATATTTTAGATGTCAATTTAAATTGAAATTGTTTTTTTAGCATACTTTTTGGCACTTTTTCAGTTGATTTTCAATTCTTAGAAATTTCTGTAGACTTTATGTAAGTTTAAAAGATATATTTTATACAAAAATGTAGAAAATCCCATATGTCCGAAATTAAATAGAGCCAGAGCTTAATCTTTTTTTGTTTTCCTTTTCTATAATTAGTAAATTGAAAATTTTCCATATAAGTTTTGACCTTTTAAGTATCTATATCCTTCAAACCCAAATTTTCTTTCCGTGTTGTAAGAGAGAAGAGGTAGTAGATATAAAAGCGGAGCTGGGGAGCCTGCTAAACTGAGCAGCGACTGAAGTAGAAATGCTTATACGCTGGGGATTTGAGCTTTACAAGCGTAACAAAATATGTAAAAAGAAATAAAGAAAAGCCCCGGCATGAGAGGCCCTCAACCCCGCAGGAAAATCCTCCATCCTGCAGCTCATTCCTCCGCCCCATCCACATCCCCTTCGCTTTCGCCGCCTAATATGCGTTGTATCTGTATCTGGGCCTGCAGGTTGGCGTATCTATGAAGTTCCTTCCGCTGACGGCAAGTGTTCGCCGCCTGATGAATGATAGATGGATTATGATTTTGTTTGGCGTAAATTGAATTTCGCATATTCCCCGTAATTCCCAGCCCACGTAAACCAAATATTTAAACTTTAAGCGCGGCTTCGATCGCTTCAAGCTGTCAACTTTTTTACGCCAGCATTCATTTGGCAGCGGAAATCAAGTTAACGAAGTAAAAATGTAAAATGCAGCAGCTACATGCCAACAGCATTCGCCAACAAGGAAATGTCCTCGGCAAAATGGGTGGCGATTCCGGGTTGGGGCGATGATGCAGCAGGTCCTGCACGAAAAAAAAGAAAAGGGGAACGAACGGATTCGAAAGCCAGAATCGATAATGGAGGCTTCTCGCCAGGACCAATAACAAACAAACCAATCGAAGGGAGCAGCCAAAGAGTTGAGGGACTTACCAAGCGATTGGCACATGTCAAAATTAAGGGTAAGAAAAGGAGTTAACAAGGAAACTTATGGGACTAATGGCTAACTTTCACGGTTAATAACTATAAAGCTCTGTTAATATCCATTACAGCTGTGAAAATTAAAGGTTAGAATTTTCACTAAACTCAAGCTTAATTTATTAATTTCATTTTATTCAAAAAGATTATAGAGTTTTAATGGTTATCATGTAAAATATTTAAAATGATATGCAACTGGCAATAAATTCCATTAAATTCACATTTAAATACCAAAGTTCCTGTTCTCCCATATCTAAATGTTTCATCCAAATATGTTTTCCAGTTTTGTTAAGCAAAACCCTCACTTTAAACTAATCTAAATTGCATTCTTACGCAAATATTTGCCTAAGCTCTTCAGGCAGCTTCTCAATTTTCTGTACATTTTTATAGATTTTGTGTTAGTTGTATTTTTACTTCGTCTTTTTTATGAGCCAGAAGCTGTAAGTAGCAGTACTCGAGATATTGTTGTTGCTGCTGCCGCTGCTGCTGCTGGGGCTGCATGCAACATATTTTCATGGATCAGCTGCAACTTCAATTCAAAGGGATGCCAGCGTTGGTGGCAGAGTGGAGAGGGGAGTAGGTGGGAGGGCTGCTGTGATTTTCTCGAGCCATGTCTCTCAGCCTTGGCTGCCATGCTTATTGCCATAGCTTTTGTTATGCCATCTCGCACACACTGGCACAAACCCACATCCAACTATGCACTGGGAATAAAATTGAAGAAGAACTTTGTTTTATAAATGAATAAAATTGAGAAATTCGGAACATTTTCAATCCATTTAAAAAATGTTTGAGCCCAATTGAACCTTATTATTTCTAAATTACAAGAAGCCTTTTAAGAAAATAATATGTCATTGTAATTTAGTGGTTTTTTAAATAAAATTTCATTTATACTTATTTTATTATATTTTAAATTTATTAAAGTCAGTTTTATAACTACTTTTAAAATATTACGGAAATATTTTAAAGGTTATACTATACCATAATCTATAAAAAAGTAATTTATTTAAATCATATTTTTTTAATAAATGAAAACGATTCAGAAGCTTAAATTCTAGTTCCCTTTTTGCCTTAATTAAAATCGAAATTCTTCCTTTTTAGCTAATTTTAAAACCCCTTTCCTCAGTGTACCCCTCTATGCTATATAAAAGTTGAAATCTGCTCGGATATGTTTTTTGTGTGCGGGTGTATGGGTATAGTTACCGACTTTTATAAGCAGCAAATTTTTATTTTCTCCCCATACTTTTGCTTACCATTCGCATGCGTCATAACTCAATAACCAGCTCAAAAAAGGACGAAAATGGGAAGGGAATACAGGGAAGGGGAATGGCCAAAGGCAAGGGGGCGTTGGCAAAACTGTAAGCTAACTGTAATCCTAATGAAACTACAACACATACTCACTCGCATTTGCATGCAACAATTTGGCAGAAATAAGAAGGGGGGGATAAAGTTTCCTTCTTCCCATTCAGGAGGCAATCCTTGTCGTTCGTCGTTTCTCGTCATCCTCAACTCGTCTGCCCGTACTGGAATTTATTATAAGATCCCTTTCTTCATATATGAATGCGAGAAACTTGTAGTTGCCGTTGTGCTGCCAGCCAGCAACATGAATATTTCTACAACATCAAAAAGGCATTTCGAGTTATTTGGCTCTCGCAAAAAATGTTTTTTATTATTATTTCCCTAGTTAGCTGCCGCATATGAGTATTTAAACAGCAGCGGTTAATTGGAAAGGTATTTAAATTCTGTTCTGGTATAGCATTAGTTATTGGTTCTTTATTTCTTAATAAAAATAGTTTATTCCCTGAATGCCTTATAATAAATTAGCAACCGATAATAGTGTACATATTTTAATGCATTATATTTATTATCTTAGGTCTATCTTAGTTGAAATATTAAATTGTATTCAGAGATATTTCTAAGATAAATTCTGAGATATATTCTGACATATTTCTTTACAATTGCCATAAATATTTAATTCTTTTTATGTTGTTAATGCTGACACAGCTATTATTTCACCCTACGGTGTCTGCATTTGAGTTTGCATGTGTTTGCAACTCTTGGGATTTCATAAAGCCAAATTCCTTACGAGCAGCGACTAATGACCATCGCAAAAAGCTAATCAGGCTGGCATGAGGTTGGTTTTCGGTATTTTCGGGTCTTCGAGGCGGGGGGGGGGCGGCTTCGGCTTCGACTTCCTTCTTGTATCATTAATCTGCCACACTCGCTCAGACATCAGACGTCAGTTTCAGGCATCTCCTCCCCGATGGGCTGCCCCCCAAAAAAGGAACATTAATTTCCTCCGCAGCGCTGCTTAGGAGACATTATACATTATTTGTAGTACCTAGGCGATCGACTTGGGCGATAGCTTTGCCTGATTTGCCCAGCTGCACATCACGAGAAACCGCGCCCCGACAAAAATAAACGTAAAAACGCTACGAATCTTTCGATTCCTTTGAGGCTTTCAGCCGAAGCTGTCTGCATTACGCATACGCCGCGTGTGCCCAAAAAGTTGATGCCCGTTTGATGTTTCCAACTCAGCTGTCAGCCGTGCGTGTGTGTGTGTGTGAGCTGGCAGGGCCTAATGTGTATGTTAAGTGTGCAAGTGTGCGTGCCTGTGTTGCTTTATGATGACATGCCAAATATTTATGCAAAATGCTAATTTAAATCCAAGCCCTGAGCCGCGGAAGTTGTGTTTAAGTTCGGGGCGAACAGTGGCACTGTATAATTAAATAATTCAATTAAATTCGTAATGAGTATAATCAAAAAACAATATTTAAGAGGAAGGTTGCTTTTTATTAGGAAATGAGAGTCATTCCTTTTTAAATACGAAATAAAAGATAGAAAAGCTTTTTATTTTACTGATTTTAGGGAATACATTTATATCTTTAACAGGTTAGATAGGTATCTCTATCATAGTTTTTTATATTAAAAAATATATATTAGAAAGTACATCAAATTGCATTTTATACTGTCTTTTTGAGCTTTATCACTATTTTCATTTAACAATTATTTTTCAACAATACTGCTGACAACATCACACAATAAACCTAATGAAATATATTTTTCATTACGTTTTTGCTTCATAATTTAATTACTTAACTTATTATTATAGCTATAAATAAATTTTTATTATAAAAGTTTTGCTTAAATATTGATTTAATTAATACTTATATAGTTTCAGATTTATATTGCTACATTTTACGGAAATTTCCTAAAGATTTCAATTTATTTTTGTGCTATAAGAAACTCTTATTCATTTATCAAACATTTTATACTCAATGAGTAAGGAGTTGTAGTATAAAATATTAGTAGTACATATACAGATTTTCCATAACTACTTTCTAATTAATTTTTCGCGCCTTAATAGCCACCTGACTGTGCCTTTAACCCACTGTGCCGGTGTCTTAAGCGTAAACGCCTCTTCATCAGGCATAACTCGTCAGGCATGACATTCCAGCAGCCCCGGTGTGCTTGGCTCTGAGTTCTGGTTATGCTTTTGGATGTGCTAATGTCTGCCCCGGAATGACTGACTGACTTGCCGAATGGCTGAGTGAGTGAGTGACTGAGTGAGTGACTGACCGAATGGAATGATGAACCGAGCTTGGCCACACCTTCAGTGCATTTTGGCCATCTTCGTTCCACTTCGCCTCCCCGCCTTCCCTTGCGAAAATGGCTGCTACAGGAAATTAAAGGAGATTCGAATCCGATATGAGGGAATATCTCGGTATGGGCTTATCTAACTAAGGCAAATCTTGAGGGGAAATTAGCTGCGAAAATGCTTAAAATTGGAAATTGAAATGTGAGCGAGCCGAACTGGTAGTTGTTGTTGTTCCCAATGCCATTGCTATTGCTTATTGTAATTTGCTAAAGTATTTGTGGAATATGAATTGCGAGCATTTGCATAAATGAAATGTGTATGTAAATGTCGAGCTCGTAATGCCAATCAATCACCCCAAAAAACGAACTCTCGCACACTCACATATGCAGGGCGGCTCCTCCCACACACGCACACACACACACTCACTCACACACACACACAAAACCAATAAACTAAATTCGCAAGAAGCGAAAAAAAAGGACGAAGGCGAAAAACTCCAAGCAGAAATCGTCAACAACATACATGATGTAGAGCGTGGCAGGCGTGGAAGGGGAGGGTCCTTTCTGTGGCCCAGTGTGAGTGTGCGAGTGTGTGTGTGTGTTCCAACCCTTATCCTTGGCAGGATATTACATGCTTCAACAATGTTGTAGCATTCCCAATAACAACAACTCCTCCGCTCCGCTCAGAGCATTCCTGCCGAAAATGAAATTCTGTTTTGCATTTTATGTCGACATCTCCTGAACCCAAAATGTATAAAAAACACACACACAAAACGAAACGAAAAAAATACGTATAGAAAGAAGAACCAGCCAAGGAATAAAGAAAAAGGAGCGGGAGCAACAAGGACACACAGCGAACAACGAAAAAAAAAAATGAAATCTAAACAAAATGCGTTCGAGCGTGTGTGTTCAATTACAATGTGTGTGATTGCTTGGCCTGCCGGGCAGGAGGCAGGAGGGGTTGGCATTAAAAAGGGGGTTGAGGGGGTCAGGACCTCCCCCCACACAAACACACACACGCACACACACTCGCCCCGCTTTAGCATAAAAATTTACAATGCGAAATAAGCAAGCGAAACGAACACAAAACGCTTTTTATTTTGTGTATATATTTTTTTTTTGCTTCTTCTGGCTGCTGGTTTTCCAGGACCTCCGCGGGACCTTTAGGACCACGAGCCCGGCATCCTTATGCAAATAACATCAGCCAGCGTCCTCGACACTGCCACATAAAAATAAAATAATAACAATACAATATTTTTTGATGACAGCCGCCGCCGTCCCAGAAAAAAATACGAAACTCGCACAGCGAACAATGAGGGTGAATCCCCCGCCCGGACTTTTGGCATCTATATCCTCTATATATCCTCCTCATTTCGAAGACCGATTTCGGTTCAAGGTTTTCCCATCAAAGAAAGGTTTAATCGAAAGCTCATCTCGCGAAATGGTTTTTTTTGTTTGCCGCCTTTTTTTTAGAGTTCATGAATCCTTATGGAGTGTCATCAATTTTTGTTTTATTTTTATAACGGGAATGGACTAGGATTATACATATAAAAAAATATAAAAGCAATCGGGAAATTTATTATAATATATTTTATTAATGGAAAATGTTTTTAGGAAGACTTTTTGGTAATTGATATAAGTGTCCCCACATTTTTCGAAGTGAAAAAATAAAATAAAATAATACAAATAAAACCTTTCTTCTTAATACAATACCTATTTATCTAAAAGCTTTTCACTTTAAAGTTACTAAATGAATATGTAAAGATCACCTCACCTTTCTTTATAAATAACAATTAATGTCATTGCTTTCATATTTAAAGTAACATAACTTCAAGTAAAACAAATACTGATGACATTAAATCAAAGAAACATGTCAATTTCAATTTCAAATTTCATCAATCATTATTTCCAGGTATAATTACAAATTCTAAAAATTCCCTTAGCATAAATTTTGCAACCTTTGCTCGCTCTCTCAGGATGCAACAATATAAATAATTATTTTTGCATACACAATGTAAAGCAAACAACACGATAAACACACTGGCAATGGCACGGCGCAAAGGATGCATGGGAATGCGAGGAGAATAAGAAGCGAAATCACATTTGAATAACAATCATCATCATGCGAGTTATTTCAATTGACTGAAGAGGTGGGAGCAGGGACTGTGCCGGGGACGGGATCCGGGTGAAGATATTGAAAATATGAAAAGACACGAGAGCAGAAAAAACACACACGCGAAATCACAAAGAATTCATAATAAGCGTCATTGTCGATGCGAGCGAGCGGGAAATGAATAAAAATCAAAGTACAGTGAGGAGTCTGAACGCTGACAAAGGTGAAAGGGGTACAAGTGAGCAGGGGCGGCTATTGTGGAAGGGCGGCAGGCTCCGCGGAGGGGGAGAAGGATAACTAAGGACACGTATAGGAATGTGGAGTTGAATGTGTCGCACAGGAAGCGTGTTTATTTTTTATATGTGCCTCGTGTACGGAGAAAAATATTCAAAAAATATATTTGAAACTATAAAGATAAACTAAAATATATCGAAGTAAATTAAATAATTCAATTATCTAAAATTGGTAAAGATTTATCAGCCAAAAAGACCTAAAAATATTGGTTTACCTAGTGAAAATGGAAGATACTCAGAGCCTTATTATTTATTAAAATAAATATTATTACTATTACTGTAATAATAATCCAAGATCCATATCTTCTTTGTAAATAAAGTTCATAAAGACACTTTTAAGGAAGCACTGCCTTTAATATTTTCTGACTATTAAGGCTCCAAAAATAGCTATCTATAAATACACATCACTCAATATTTTCCTGCTGTGTTTAGGAAATTTCGTGGGCTGAAACCATCTGCATGTGTGAGTCGCGAGTCGAGAGCCTGCCAAAGGATGCTGTTCCTGGAACCGCCTGCGTGGGCTGCATGAATTTTGAATGACAATTTCCAGGCACACCAATCCCAGACTTCAGTCATTGTTCGCTTATTGAAATTTTTAGCCAAAGGGAAACGGAACGAGCCACTTGAAGTGCAGGAAGTGAACGAAATACGGGGACAGGATAGTGCCGCTGTTGTGATGTCCCTGTGACAAATTGTGGCAGCTAGTAAGTGGCATTTCATTTTCCAAAGCCACCAGTTGCTCTGCTCCTGATGCCTCCTTTTCAATAATTGATGTCATTAAATGGGAAAGAGAGCCACAAGTGGGGTGAAAGGATCAAAATCTGGCTAACAAAAATTAAAAGCAATTATATTTAATTTTAATATGAATATGCTCTTATTACAACATGAAAAATTAAACTGGAAATATTATTATCTAAGAATTTAATTAAAAAGTTCTATATACAGAGTGAAATTCAATAAGCAATAATATATATCAACTCCAAAACAATTTGAAAATAAGAGTTAAGACTGAATTTTCCTTAATTAAAGATAAATGTAATAATGAACATGATTAAATATATTTATCTGATTAATAAGAGTCTAACTAAATTTACTTAATTTTCCTCAACATTTTCTCAATTTCAATATTTGAAATTTACTTTCCTCGCTAACTCTCCTCCCAGTCAAAAGCCACTGACAAATTGCGGTAGCTAACAAGTGGCACTTCATTTTCATTTTCACAGCCACCAGTTGCTGCCAGCAGCTCTTCATAATTGATTTCATTAAATTGCTGAGAAAGCAACAAGTTGCCAGATATAAAAAACCACCCAGCACTCACACCATCGCCTCCGAACTGAAAGTAAAAACAAATTAAGCTCTCCGACGATGACGACGACGGCGACGGCGAAATAATTGGGGGAATTCCCGCAAAACGCCCCAGACAAGCAGCGGCAGGAGGAGGAAAATGAAAATGAAGAAGCAGAAGGAGGAAGGAGGAAAAACTGAGCCAGACACTTTGACATAATTTCCCTGGCAGCAGACGTCGCCACCCGCACAAGGACACGACCATAACCAACCCCAACAAAGTTTTAATTAATTGCGCCCGACTCTCTCTCTGGCTCTCAGGGAAAAGTGGAGGCAAAATGAAAATGAGTCAAGCTGGGAAAAGTTGGGCGCGCACACACACACCGGCCGAAAATGTTCATTTTCACGTACACGAATTTCTCTGGGGTTTCCTCTGGAGTTTTCCCAAAGACACAGGACCTCTTAAACGGCGGAATACGAGGAGGATGGGGTGGCAGCAGCAGGGGCACAATGTGGCTTAATTTCATTATGTGTTTGGCAAAGATGTTGTGGCTGCTGCTGCTGCCGGGTTTTATTGTTGCTATAGCTACAGTTGCTGTTGCTTCCAGAAAAAGCTGTTGCTGCTGTGTACTTTGTTGATGTGGCTGTTGCAACTCGAAATGTAGTTGCAGGTCTCGATGTTACCATTTTGTGTTGCTGGGGCTGAACTGCAGGTGGCTAAAATATTATTATTTGCACCTACTTAGTCTCTTAGTGAGTGTGTGGAATTTATAGGATTGATTTATGAGTTTATTTATGGTTATTTATATTTAAAAAAATGATTAAAATAATTTTTGCTAATTAACAACAAATTATAATCTTACTGTTACTTCCCAAGAGTTTTCTAGTATTACATAATAAAAATAATTAAAGAAATATTATCCATCATGGACGAATATTAATTAATAAATTATTAATATCTCTGTACTATAAAAAAAATTACCTTTTTCCTCTCTCATTAAACACTCCTTACAAGGTGACTGTCGAGTGCAATGCGTTAACTTCCTAAACTTTTCCCACTTTGCACTTTCCCTTTTTTTTGGTCTCTCAAAAAAGTTTTCAGAGCAAAGCTGGGGAAAAAACAAAGCCAGCAGAGAGAAAGATATATACATATCCGCTGGGCAACTTCCTGGACCGAGTTCAATGGGGAGAAGCTGCGTAAAATTATCGAATGCAAAGCATAAAATCCTTAATCAAATTCATGATGCGTGAAGACAAAAGACAAAAGCGTTTCGAATTCGCTTCAGGTAGCCAAGGAAACGATGATATTGATATACGGGCCTAGATTTTGTATGCAGATGAGGATGGCACGAACCCATCCCACATCAGCAATTTGAGCATGAAATGTGTATTGAAAGTTTGGCATAAAAGTCTAATTAAGTGCAGCCCAGAAACCCAGAACCAGAACCGCAAACACTCCAAGCCTCGAGTTCAATGTTTTTGTGTGCATGGCGAGAGATGGAAAGTCAGGTATTGCCCTTACTTTTATTTTTACTACCCCTATTGTCTATAAAAACAGGAACAGAACAGATCAGAGGAGGAGGCTGGGATAGGATGCTCTCGAAACCCTTTTTTCCCCGGCTCATTGTCTGCTGTGGCATCCGAAGGCGATTTATTGCCGATTTGCCCCTCCGAGCAACGAAAGTGCCTTCTGCACTTGGAAAAAAATACATGAAAAGTATTTATATTTGCAAATTAAAAGGATATTAAAATTTAGGAACAAATAGTTTTAAATATATTATATATTTTTCATAAAGTTAATAGAAAGAATATACTTTAAATCATATTAGGATATTATAAATATCTTTTAATCACATGGCTAACTTAAATAACTTCTTTTGCGCTTTACTTTGAATTAAATAATATTTTATTTAATTAATTTATAACTGTTCTCTTACTTGTCAAATATTTTTATTTCCAACTGTTAAAATATATATAACGATTTTCCCAGTGTTCCCATAAAGATAGAGCATTTATCTGATCAGCTCAGGGGTCTTATAGGTTAGGGGGTGCGGTTACCCCTTTTGTGATCTCCCATTGTCCCCTGGCTCTCGGGCATTATTATAAATTTGCCTTTTAATTTACGTTACGCCGATTCCAGACAATGGTCCGGCTATGAATATTCATAATGCGCCGAATCACTACCGAACTGACAATCGCATGTTAATGGGCTGGCATATGTTGAGGATTCCCCTATCCAGTCGCAGGATCAAAACGGGGATATTGCTCTGCTATGGAAATTGTTGATTTATGCCTTGGGATTTTTGCGCAATGCCAATATTTCTTTATGTCGCCCTGGCATTTAACAACACATTTACATGCTGTTCTACGTGTCCTCTATTTTATATTTTATCGAGAGTTTATTTTTTTAACGGCTATTGCTCTGGGTTAAAGGGTTCCGGGGGCGCTGAATTGCCCATGAAATTTCAAGTGCTGTGCTCGATGTCACCGGGCGAGTTGGGTGACTCTTTGGTGTACAATAGGTTAAAGTGTTTGGATAACAAAAAAACGGGAAACTGGTGGCATTCAAAATAAACAAGAAAATTGACAAAAGGTAATTGAGCCAATGTAAGAGCCTACCTGGGTTCTATTTCTTTTATTTATATACATATTTCGTTGATATAATATATACAGCTGGCAGTGGCATCAGCTTCTTCTTAGCTTTAAATATTGAAAACAAATATTTCTGCTACTTCTTTATCTTTAAAAACGTATGCATGTTCAATATCTTCTTTATCCCCTCATTTACCTACCGCCAGAAACTTGAGCAATATTCATGGCCTAACCCATCATCAAAATAAAAATAAAACCCAAGCAAAAAACAAAATTTAGCGAGCCTTGAGCCGCCACAAAATTCAGACGCCAGCTCATCAATCAAACGACAGCGAGGGCCTTTGCCGAATTTGTCAGTTTATAAGCCGAGTGAAATAACCAAATGCGCGAATCTCAAAGCCTGGCGAAAATCCCCGGCAGAACGCCTTCCAGAGAAGATATGAATGGCAGACGGAGGAGACAGATTGATGTGGGCATTACGTGACCAGTGCCCAAAAGGGGTTTGATCTCTCCTGCCTTCGAATACCTCTCGCTGGGTAATTTATGCGCCGGCGTAAACGCCTCACTAAAAAACAGAAAGAAAAAAATAGCGAAGAGCCCGGGAGGCTGTTCTCCTTGAACCTTTTTTTTTTACCTGGGCAAAGGACATCCTCCCCTCCGATGATCCCGCTTGAATAAATTAGAATTTATGCGCGATTTGCATGACTGAGGCAGCGAACCCTTTACAGCTGTTCTGGAGATCCTCAGCGTGGCTCAGTTTGTGCGTGAAGCTTGAGGGAGATGGTTCAGATGGATAGAGATATAGTAAAGCGACCTACTGCACGGAGAAAAATATTTACTTAATTGTGGAATACTGGTTTATAAAGTGAAAGAAACAACTATAATGTGAAATATTTCAACTGCAGGCACTAGTAAATTATTAAAGAGCGCCGCACCTTTTAATATGTTTTTGATGACTTAATTAAACAGTAATTACTTAAGTAATTATTTTTATTACATGACTTAATTAAGTTTATCACCTAAATAAAGATGAGAAAAGTACTATTTTCTCCCGAGTGTGTAATCCCCTGCCCGGCACGCATGCGTGACTCCTCCTTTACGGTCAAGTGGCAGTGACATGGGTGGCGGATAGTTATAGCTGAAGGGCAGTCCACATCTGGGAGTGCTTCCTCAAGCAGCTGCAGTAGCGCTCCTCCACCGGTGGCCACTTCACATGAGCCGACTCTTCAAGCCGAAGTTAATAATATGAAAGAAATCACTTGGCAGCTTTGGTGCATTGTTAAAAGTTTTTAAGCCGCGCCTCAAACATAAAAAAAAGAGCTGCTAAAAAGGGGATACGAGAAACGCCGCCTCATATGTGGCAAACAAAGTTATTTGTGGTAGCGCTTTTATGATGCCCCCTTTTTCCCGACTCGGCCCTTTAACATATTATACCCTTTCAAAGGGTAATATGATTTTCCAAGGATATTTTGTAATTTTAAAAATTGTAAATAAATTTGCAATATATTTCTTGTTACCTTTTAACCAAACTATAGCCTCAGTTTAAGAGTTTATTCCAAGTCTATTTTATTTTCTAGGAAGTATCAAGGGCCTAAGACTTCTCATAATTTTGAAAAGGTTTTTAAAGTTTGTAAAGTATAAAGTTCCATAAAAAACTATTCTCCATAGAGAGTAATAATTACCCTGTAAGAGTATTTCCCGCATCGGCTGATTTTCTTTTTAAATTTCAGCCGACAAAGGTAGTTCTCATCGGGCGCCAGCAAACTTTGCTGTTTGCAAAAGTTTTTTTCTCTTCGCTTTTCCTGCATTTTTTACTCAATTTCTTTGTTGGAAAATACGCAGTAGCGGCAGCAGCAGCCGCTGCGTAAAACTTTTCACTTTGACTCGACTTTATTGTATTTCTAATACTTTGCCTTTTCAGCCAAGTTAGTGGCTTCGGCGGCAGCATGTGAACAATGTAAGCGGCCAACGGTTGCCAAACTGTAAGCGTCCATAAAAATGTTTGGGCTGGCTACTTGAGGAGATCTCCAGGCCAGAAAGGGGACTCCCTGGGCATCCCGGGCATCCCCCTTCATATCGGTTCACTGGGGTTCAAGCTGGAGAGCTCCGCTCACACACACTCTTTCGCATACAGATTGTAGACAATTGAAAATTTTACATTTTATGACGCTGCGCAATTTGTGGCCGTTGCCAAGACTTTGGCAAATTCTTGATTCTTGAATAAGGGCAAAGTTACGGAGAGGGTTTTCTTCTTTTCCCTGTTTTTTTTTTTTATTTTTGTTACCTTGCTACACAGCATGACAAGCAACTTTGGGCAGGGCAGAGATGATAGTTTCTTTAGTTATTGAACGGAAGGTTGTTTCCTCACACTTCTTTTGGGGTTTTTAATCGGAAAGAAGATTTCAAGGATTTTTTTCTAAATTCTTTGTGAGGCTAATTGTTTTATTATGAGGAGAAATACATTTAGAGCAATCGATATGTATGGCCAAGAATTTATTAAAATATTTCCTGCATTAAGTTTTAAAGAAAACTAACACTTTCCTTGCGTTAAAGTCCCATTTCGCTCGTAAATTGACATCCATCTTAGCTCTAAAGTTACCTTATTTATATGTACACATATCAAGCAATTGGATTTAGCAACAAATTGGGTAGACAAAGCCAAAGACACATATGTAGCTACCTCTGAGTATTCCGATGGCACAAAGCTCGTTTGAAAGCCTTTGTCGCAAAGCCCATTAAATGCTGGGGCCGCCAATTTGCCCAGGAACTGAAACAGAAGCAGCAGAAACTGAAACCGAAACAGAAATAGAAATACAAACACACAGGGGAAAATAATTTCGAATTTTTTTATAAAGAAAATAATTTTTAAATCGCTTTAATCTTAAATATTGAATTATTATTTTAAGTTCCTAAGAGGCAAAAATGACAGATATTCAAATAATGTTAAAATGCTGCCTAATAGTATGCAATACTAATTTTTAAAGCAAGAAATCAAGGAAATTAAATTTCATGGCCTACTTTTAGTCGCATTTTTGAAGAGATTTTAAATCTCTCTAGAATTTTTGGAAGCTTTCAATAACTATTTCTTTTCCTGATTACCTCTCAGTGCACTGGTGGAGACAGAGCTTGGTCCTGAATCGACTCTGCCAAATGAAATGTGATGAATTGTATGTAATTTGGCTGGGCGACATTTGCATGAGGAAAAGTTCCCCCGCACCGTGCTCGCTCGCTTCTACTGCTTTTCCCACTTTTCCCGCTTTTCCAAAATGGCAAACTGTCAGTTTGGAGTTCTTCTTTCGGCCCGAGCTGTGTGCAGAAACTGTGCGGCACTCACATCTCATTAATTTGTGATTGATACGCTGACTCTGAGCTCTCATCTGCCCCACCCCCGCTCCGAATGTCCCTTCTAAGCCATATCCCCCTACTTCCCTCCCCCCTGGGTTGACAGTGTGTTTGTGCGTAAAGCGTCACAAATGAAATTGAAGTGTGTTTGTGATCCCATTACAAATAAGTAAAGGAAGCTTCCTCCGAGGGGAGGCGGGTGGTTCTACACATTTGATGGATTTGCATGCGCTGTGACACAAGTCACTAAAATATCTTATTACACAGACACATATACACACGTATGGAGGGCACATGTGCGAGTGTGTGTGTGTGCTTCTGCCTTTGGCAGCCATTTTTTATTTGGAACGCATATAGGCCGCATAAACAAACAGGACCCGCCATTGGACTCAACGGAGTCGGAATCCAGCAAAAGTGCACCAAAAATAAAGGTTTATTATTTTTATATTTAAATTATTATGATATTTTCACACTTTTGGTAAATTTTAATCATTTGAGTAGTTTTTATGAACATAAATGGGCTACATCTTAAATTATTTATGAAGATCTTATAAATAAATAGAAAATTCACTAGTTTTCACACTAAGAAATATTTAATAATAACTCAAAAAATCAAGCAAAGTCGCAAAATAAAATATATAAAAAGATTTTGCTTTGTGTTTGCCATTTTTCAATATTTCTTGAAGTTTTCAAATGGTTTTCAATAATATCTTCTCAATTATTCTACTATATTCGAACACTCCCATCTGATTTTTAAAAAACATTGACTTCTAAGTAAGTTACATATTTAATAAAATATGCCGATACTTTCTCCCAGTGCATTTGGTCCCCCATCATTTTGTCCTGACGAAATTGTCTCCCATTTATTTTTCAACTTCGATTTTTGCCTGTCGCGCTTTTGCGTATTTCCATTTCGTATTTTTTATTTTTTTATTTTTTTTTGCAAATTGACACCCTCACACGCACGCACGCACACACATACGCAGGGAGGAGAGGGCTTGTTAGTGTGGTTGTTGTTGTTATGTCTATCTGACTGTCAAGCTGCGGCTGCCGCTGGTTTTTCAGCATTTTCCGCTTTCCGCTTCTACCGCTGGCACTGCTGCGACTCCTTCAGCAGCTTCATCAATGCCGGAAGCGTGAAAAGCTACCGCCAAAAGAAAGGGAAAAGTTCACAAATGGAAAATTACGGGTGCACACGTGCACACGCACACACATCCACACACACTCATATCCACCCCACCAACAACCGAAATATTTCCCACCCCATGAACTCCGTCTCGTTTGTCATTTCAGGTTGTTTTATTCAATTTCGAGGCAAGCGAAAATTCGCTAAAAAAAAATAAGAGGAAAATGGTAGTAAGAGCCCGAGAGGTCCTGCGAAAAAAACTCTTTGAAAATTCAACGCGCTGAATGTCATGCGATATGTCACACATGTAGCCCGGCTGCCACGCCCCCTCCTCCGCCCGCAACCGCTGCCTTATCGGCTGCCATATTAATGTACTGGAAATTTGCCATTTTTCCTTCTGCGAAACACCCCAAAATGTGGGCTGAGAAGAAAGGAACGAACGGAGCTTTTCATTTAGTTGTCAATGTTCTTTAATCTCATTTAGAGCAAAGAGCAGAAATAAAAGCCATTAAGCATAAATATCATTGGAAATATATACTTATTGGAAGAGAAACACAGTGGCGGGCAAGTTGATGTGTGGGAAAGGTAAAAGTCAATTTTTCAGGGAATAAGATTAAATTGAATTAGGTTTTTATAATTTATTCTAAGATTTTGGCAATACAAATAAATTATTTAAGCCTTGTAAATGTTACAAAAAACTTGTGTTTAAAAGGAGCTTTAGTTTATTTATTTAAATAACAAAATTGCCTTTAAGCCCAAAGAACATAGATTTCAAATAATTACAAATATGTATGCAAAAAAAAACTCAATTCCTTAATGTATTATAATCATGAAATTTAATTAAACAATTAGCTAAATAATAAAGACTTGATATTTCCTATAATGATATCTGAAAAATACATCCAACCTGAACTTAAATCTTTTATATTAAGCAGCCATATATTACATTTTTTTACCCGCAATTCCTTATCATTTAAATGTTTTATTTTGAATATAAAATGAATCCCTATTTAAATGCAACCATTTGTATCTGCAAAAAATTTGTGTGTGCTGACACTTTGGCAACCTTAAGCCATTCAATGCCAACGATGCGTGTCCACAGTCGATTCTAATCAGAGAACGCCAGTCGGGCAGCAAAAGGCAACAAAATGGTGAGCAGAATTTCCATTCTCTTTTTTTTTTTTGTCGGTTGCACTCGAATGAGTTTCATTCGGATTCGCATTCGCAATGGCCATTCGCTGCGTTGGCAGCCTGGGAAAAGGGTCAGTTTCGACTGTCCACTCTCTGCTGCTGATCCTTTTGTCAATTGCTCTCGGGCTCCCCATTTTCCCGGCTTTTCTTTCACTGATTTTTCAGCTTTCATGTCTCGGGGCAATGAGATTGCGAAATGTATAGATTGAATGACTACTGATATTGTCGTCATTTTTCGGTTAAGACGATTGTCCTTGTCAATGGATACGGTTACGGGGTGCTTCAATGGCCATGAGTGATTGTCCCAGCCAATTTGAGATATTTGAGTAATTAAATGAGCAGCAAAGTAGGGGGAGATGAGATTACATGTTATCATGTGATTACGTTGAGATGGAATTAAATAAAGTGGATATAGTGGTGATACAGTAGTGATAAAGCGATATATAGTGGAAATAAATTGATTACTTATTATTCATATTTAAAGCGTTTTCTTAAGAATAATATTAATAATTGTTAGATAAAATTGATGATGATTGAGGATGAGTTTCATATTTTATTTCTTGTATATATTCGACAAAGAATTTATTTGTTGTGCTTTTTGAAATTTAAAAGTTCTTATCCTTTTTCAAGGTCTCAAAAAGTTTTTTTATTTATTTATTTATCAAAATTTTCCCTTGGTGGTCCATAAATCATGGTAACTAAATAGTGTTACCCTTGTTCTTTCTCCCATTTAGCTCACAGACTCCCACTCCCACTCCCACGTGGTCCATTAATTTCTTGTGCCATTTTAATTTCGCTTTCATTTCGGTAGACGTTGCAAGGCCAACTGGAACAGCAGCAGCAACAAATATCTAAGGCTGCGTCTGGGGAAACCCCATGGAAATGAGTTCACCAAAGGGGGAGGAGGAGTAGTGTGGGTGGAAAAGTGGCAAGGAAAAACTGTTGCATTAAAAGGCGACGAGGAGGCTACGTCATCGCTGTTGCTGTTGCAGGAGAACTGCGAAAATGAGCCAAGTTCGTAGTTAGTCAGCTTTTCCGTTCGCTTCTCCTCGCTGCTGGGCTCCGCTTGTTTCATTTCATTTATTTCAGGACGGCGCCGGCAAAAGTTCCACTGAATTTTCCTGCCGCTCCCTCCTGCTCCTCCTCCTTGGGGGGCAATAATTTCATTCGCCCATTAAAAATTTATTCTGCAGCAGAACTCGGCGCAGTTGTTGCCACTTCTGCTGCTGCTGCTGCTCCTCCCGATGCTGCAAGTTGTTGGGTTTGCAGGTCGTCCTTCGTCGGCGTCGGCGTTTGTTAGTTTGTTTTTGGGGCAAAAGCCGCAAGAGAGCGAGGTCCTTTTTATTTTCCTCTACCCACGAAATAAATGGAACTGGATGAGGGAAAGGCACGGAGAAAAATTAAAGAAGTTATATTTAATGAAATATATTTCTTTCAATTAATATTTAAGATATACATTTCAGATTCCTTCACTTAATTTCCAGAATTTCGGTTAATACATTTTCTATAAACCCCATTTAAAACTCCACTTTTTTATCGCCGTGTGATAATGAGAGCTTTTCCAGCTGACGCCGACAGTGCTGCCTCTGCCTCAGCCTCGGTCGCTGCCTGCTGCGTTGGTGTGAGAGGGGAGCTGCGCTCATTTTCATTTTCATTTTCATTTTCGTTGATGAGATAATGGTTTCGGTGTCTCTGTTTTTCTCCCTCGGCAGCAGCAGCGTAAGCGTGATGATGAAGCTGCCGCTGCCGCCGCCGCCGCGAGTGAATTATTTTAAAAAGTGGGTTTCAAGGTCAAGGTGACGCCGGTTATTGTTTTCCTTCTCGCGCTGCCGGCGTCGCAGCGACGTTCATTAAGCGCCAGCTGCGACTGCGACTTCCCTTCTTGTTTTCCTTTTTTTTTTTTCTCTCCGCTTTTCTTGATTAGCATAATGAAGAGGTGAATGAACTGCGGGCCAAAGGCAGCAACTGGTGGTTGCTGGTGTCTGCTTTTAATTGCCGTTTGCCGCGCCGCGTCTTTATCTTGGGATTTTCATCACATTTTCATGAAATAAAATGTGTTGCCTACTTGGAGGCGCCATTTGCCAGGGAAATTCTCCCAGGGCGCATTCGATAAAATTGCGAAAATTGCCGAGGGGCAAAGCGGCAAAACGGCAAAAGCGGCAGTCACAGAGAATGGCGAGTTGGCGAGTCGGTGAGTTGGTGGCAGCGTCGAACGCCGACGACGCACATCAAAATATGCAAATTGGAATTTCAAAAATACAGCAATATTGCTGAAGCCTTCAGCTTCCACTCCACATCTCCAGGCTGCCACCCCCTTTCTACAAAACCAAACCATTTCCATCCAGGACACTCGCCTTTGTATGTGTACACAGATATTGGCGTACAGTAGTCACTGGGAAGCTTGAATAATCAAGGGTCTTTAGGAAAAAAATCCTTTCTTTTATTTTGCAAATATAATTTTTAATTTTAGTAGATTTTGTATAGTTTCAGATGCGTTTTTTGCTAACTTAAGCTTATTTCCTACATATTTATGCCCTTTTGTCGCTGAATTCGTACTTGAGAATTACAGGTGCACTGCCTGCCACATTTTACTGATAATTATTAGGAGTTACACAAGTTCAACTCTTTTTTTAATGGATATTTTAAAGAAAAATAATTTTTAAAAAATCTTTTCATAAAATAAAACTATTTTAATGCATGAAATAATTTTTTATAATATTTTTGTATGCCAATTTTCACTGTATCACCGTTATCTATATAGTTAACCCGATTTTTGGGCGCATGCAAATTTCGTCGTCGCCCTGCGGCGTCGACTTCGCTGCCAGCGTCGCTGCTGCCCGAGGTGGAAAGAGCGACAGAGCGAGAGAGGGATGAAAAAGAGGATGCCCAGAGAGTGAGAGGAAAGGAGTTGGGGGCAGAGAGGGAGAGCGAGACAGCCATTATCCTTGCTGCTCCTGTTTTCCTGCAGCAGGGGAAACTCTCGTCGCTGCTGCGACGCCAGCAGCTACGTCGACGCTATTGGCCAGGACGCATGCGCACTGCTTGCGTCCATCCGGCATCCCGCTTGCACTCACTAGCCACCCATCACTCTCTCACTCGCTCTGGCCTGCAACCCCCGTTCCATTGCCAACGTTTCGGGCTGAAAAATCGCTGGTGAGGGGAACGCTCTGGCAGTCGGAACGAGGAAATTAACACCGGGTAATGAATGAAAATGAAAATGAGAAACAAAGACACAGGCACTGGGCAAAGAAAATTACCCAAAATGAAGTTTTCCAGCAGCAGGCAGGGGCAGCGGAAAATGCAGCTACTGCGCAGCAGGTTGGGCTGAATACTTAATGACGTAATGCGGCGACAGAGGCTGCGACGCCGACGCCGATGCCGATGCTTCCTCTTCCGATTCTGCCAGCAATTAAGCAACAGTTAAATTAAACGGGTTTCTAGTTCAAGGACACGACCCAGCGAGGACGTGCCGGCAAGCAACAATAACAACGGCAGCATGGCAATGGCAGTGCTGGAAAATGGGTGAGTGGGCGTGTGAGGCGGTGTGTGTGTGTCCTGGTGTCCTTGTGCCGCTCTGCTTTTAATTGTGTTTTGAGGATTTTTGGGGAATTTCAGAAAGAAAAAAGGGGGTTGATGGGGGAATTCAGTCATATTTATCCTTTCAATTACCAATTTTATATTGATTATAATGCCACAGATTATAAAACTAATTATCCTTTTAGCTACCAATTCTATATTGATATATATATATATATAATTTAAATCGTTGTAAATGCAAAAAAAAAAATACAAATTACAAAAACACAATTTTTATGTAAAAAAAAAGTAAGTCAACATAAGGGGATTTTAACGGAAGTTGCTTTCAATAAATAATACCTAGGAGCCATAAAGGAGATTAAACGAATAATTATAATGAAATAAAGTTAATTTTCCTTATGTTTCTTTATTAATTGTAAACAAAATTCAACTAATTTATTTATTATATTAAACAAATTTTGCTAAATAACTGCTATGTTTTGTTATACTTATTATTATGTTTTACCTTTTAATAAAGATTGTCATCCAGCATAAGCAAATATTTAATTAAAGCAACTCTTTTATAATACCTTATCTTTATATCATTAATCATAAAACTGCAAAATTACATAATAAACATTTTAAAGTACACCCAAAACAAATACCTCAGTCTTTTATTTACAAATTTTATAAACACTTTCTGTACAGCAATTAATTCCGTCCAGTGTGGAATAATTCTGTCGCTCCTCTTTTCAATTTTCAGGAACTCTCTGGTTTCGCAATTTACTAGCCGGCAACACGTGCTTTTGGCCACGTCCAAACACCGGCAACGTCACGACGCTCATTTTCATTTGTGCGATTTTCATTTTCATTCATTGCGCCCACACCAACACACAGCTGGCTGGATTTTCCTCTCCTCATTTTCCATTTGCCACCCGCGCACTCTCCGCCTTCCCTTTTTTTTCCACTCTCCCGCTAATGACGACGGCAGGCAGGCAACAGCTGATGACGTCGCGGCGCTGCCTTTGCTCATTTTCTTTTTAATTTTCCGCGACTTGTTTTCGTGTGCGCTCTCCTCTGGGCTTTATTTTTATCGTTAGATTCGCGGCCGGCGGAAAAACAGCTGTTCATTAGACGGAAAAGCGAGGGAAATTAGCGCTCAAAGAGTTGAGCTTGCCAAGATTTTTCCCGCTTAATTGTGAGGGCAGGGAAAGCAAAAGCTCTGGCGGAGTAAGAAGGGAAGTGAAAGGGGTGAGGATTTTCCACTAAAAAAAATAACATAATAAATTAAATAAATTTGATATTTTGTAACTAAAAGTTTTTATACATTTTATACATTTTGTTCAACAAAACATTTTTTAAAGAAATAAGTATTAGATATTAGATATCAAATTCATGCTCTTTATGGTCTCTCATTTGGTTTTAAATAAAATGTCTAACCGCTGTGTGATTATTTGTCTTTTAACCTTATTTAAAATAATATTAGATATACAAATTTTAATATAAATAAAAATAAATAAGGAAAGACTTGCAAATACCTGGTGCTATTTTTTCTGGATGTGGAGTTCTTTCTTTTCCAAGGCAACCTCTCGGAGCTCGCTCAACAATCGCAACATAAAAATGTATAAGTATGCATAAAAGAATTTGCCTTTTCTTATTCTTTTTCCCCTTTACAGCTTGCCCTCGTCTTACATATATTTTTATGAGATAAAATAGAAAATTTTGTTATCAGGCAGCAGGCGGCAGCGGCAGTGGCAGCGGCAGAAAAGGATATAAAGCAGCGGCAGATAAACACACATTCTAACACATACATGGGCACAAAGGCCCCACTTGAAATGGCAGTCAGCCCCGCCCCCTGGCAGCACCATCAACCACACTGAGTTGCCAGTGCCAACGGAAAATGTCTTCGGGTTGAGTGCTTTTCCGGGGAAAATGTAATTTTCTCATGGCAGCCCAACCTTCTTGGTTCGAGGTTCGCTTCCTCGCCTTTCTCGCTCACCCGTCGCGCTTTTCCCGCCTTGCCAGCGTCGAACGTGGCAGCGTCGATTGAAGTGTCGGTTGGGTACCTAGGCGAGAAAGGAAACTTAAAGGATGCTTCTCGCTCCCCCAGAACAGCAGCAGTCAGTCCTCCTCCATCTTGACAGTTTCCTGTTGCCCTTTTTCGCCAGCGCCTTGCAAATTGCTCACGCTTGCCAAGTGTGTGCCCTGCCTGCCACTGTGTATGTGTGCACTCAGAAAAAATGATTATTAAATTAAATATGAAGTTTATACTTGAATTATAATATGGAAAATATTTTAAACTAAATTTAAGTAAATGAGTTGAAAGAAGTATTTAAAGAATTTGTGAGAGCTTTATTATATTAATTACCTATATCCTAATTAATTATGAATTGTAATTCTTGTAAATTTTAAAAATAAATATAAAATTAAATACAATCCAGCTGTAAAATGTATTTTCTAATTTTCTAATCCTTACGCTGCTTTGGCACAGTGTTTGTGGCATTGTCCTGACTGCTGCTCCGGCTGTCGTTGGCGCTGCTTCTGCTGATGTTGCTGTTACTGTCTTTGTCATTATCCTTTTGGGGTATTGCGACGTGTCAAAGCAACAACGCCAGCTCACCCCCCTCGTACTGTTCCTTCCCCTCCATATATATATCCTGCCTCGCCCTATCCGCTGTGTATGCAGTAGCATCCATCAATTTGATGGATAAATATATGCAAATTGTGTATTAGCTGTCGTTGTTGTTGCTGTTGCTTCTACTGCTGCTGCTGTTGTTATCCTTTAGCAAACACACAGCGAGCAAGCAGGACAGATACTGTGTGTAAAAGAGAGAGAGAGCGGGGCACCCACAAGAACATCAATAGTCGCCCACAAGGATGGCATGGAAATGAATTTGGCACACGTGTAGTTGAGCACTTCGTCTCTAGCTTTCTACAATTTTCTCACAGTGCACTGGCAAAAAAATTTAATGAAAAAATTATTACCTAGAATGTATTATATTTTTAGAATCCTCAGATTAGATTACAATAAATAAAGATTTTTTCGAGCATACAAATATTTGTAAAGAACTTGAGCACTTATTTCTAAAATAATTTCCTCAGACCTATTTTTATTAATTTTTTTTTTATTCATTATATTTAGTATATATTTAGTTAAGAAACTTTATTTTTTATTTGTGCATTTCTGTGTGCATTTGGTTTGTCCTAGAAAAACCCTCACGTCCCATCCTTGTGGCCCGGGCATGCCGGTTCAATAAATCATCCTAACTGCCTGTCGAAATGGAATTTCTCAAGAGCAACTTGAGGAGATGAGAAAGAACACATAGTCACTCGCAGAGGAGTTGTGAACCTTCGAACCTTCTAATTGAATTACCCACGACATTCACACGATCTGGGAATAGGGAAACGCAGCCCTTTCACTTTTTATTTTCATTTCGGAACTCCTCGCATGCAAATTCCTTGAGAGGGTTGCAAAAGGAAACTTGATTTATATGCAAAATCATCAAGGGACAATGGCCAGAGGATCGCTGTAGAGAGTGGAGTACAAAAAAAAAAAGAAAAAACGATCAAATGTCGGCTCGATTGTTGCCTTATTTGCATGCGAATGCCGCTGCATGGGTTGCTGGAAAGCCGAAAGGGAAAACCTGAGGGAAGGAGCCCGAGTGAGTGAGGGAAAACCTGAGGCAGATGCGAGTGCGACATGTCAAACAGCGAAAATTAATATTTTCGCTTGTTCTGGTTACTCGCGCAGCTTCGCAATTTCGCAATTTTGCAATTTGATGACGCTGCGCAAAAATTATGCAAATTTATTCTCGCACCGCAACGCAGCTCAAAAAAAGAAGTTGTAACAGTTTTCCATCGCTGGCAAGGTGTGAAAGGGTTTTCCTTTTGTTTAATTAGCACACAAAGGCCAAGGGTTAAGGGCCTTAAGGGGTTATGGCAGGCTGCCGATCGTATGGGGTGCAAAATTATGGGTTAAGGTTCGTAAGCTGGTTGCTATGGAATTTTGAACTCAATAAGATTTTAGAAATTAGGGAACTTTAATTAAAATTTTATTTAAAATTATACTAAAGTAAAATTATTGTTTATTTTGCTTATTTATTATTATTAATCATCTGTACTTTATTTTTTTTTTTTTACATTAATTACTGTTATTTATTTATTGACCAATATTTATATAAGATATTTTCTTCGCATATTACAATCATGTCTACAATTTCTCTTGTAACATTAGCAAGTATTTTGCATTTTGAACACTTTTTAAAATAAATAATTAAAATTTGTTTAAAGAATTTTATGTTTAGTGACCTTTATATTTTTTTTATTTTGTAAGTTGGTATCTAACTCAATTTAAATATATTTCCGTATGATAAATGAGCCACCTTCGTACAACAAAAAAAAATTAAATAAATCGTATAATAACTTTAACAATTCTAACTTAAGGAAGAACATTATTTGCAAAAACTGCTCTCAGAAGCTAAATGATATGCCACTTATCCAAATGATATTTATCCAAATAAAACCAATATAAATTCAATACAAATTTCCAAGGCCAATAAATCAACCCTTAGAAATTAGCAATCCAACGGCGGGCGCCATCTACTGAACAAACTTAGAACTCCCAGATAAATCAAGCAGTTCACAGGATGCTGCTTAGCGCAAGCAGTGCGCCAGGACAATCCTTCAAAATATTGCAAAAAATTAAAGAGAACCATAAAGACCCCTTGGCAAATGCCAAGATAAATATTAATGTAATGAGGGGCCTCGAGCAATTATCATTTTGCATTTTTCATAATCGCAAATATGCACCGCGCGAGATAATGCGAAAATTAATTTCAATAAATTGCAACAAGCGAGAGAGCGCAGGGCTGTCCTGATAAATTGTGCGAATATTTAGCAGTACTTGCGGCAATTATTAAAAAGCAATTAATAAACAAGTTGTGCGCCGCAACTTTAGCAACATTGCAATTATTATTATTATTAAGCGAAGGGGCCACGAAATGAATTATGTTGTAAATGCCGGACATTGCCAGCTGACCGGCTTCTGCCCGATGTAATTTCCAATGGTTAATGAGCGAATACCGCAAGCCAGGAGCAGGACAAGGAGCCAGGGCAGGCAGCTGCTCCCCGGCCTGCGCATTAATTTCAAAATAAACGCTCTTAATGCTCAAGAACCAAGCTAACCGGGCTGCCTCTCAATATTGGGCTTCGATTTGATGATTGCTCGTTAATTTGCGTTAACGATCCGGCAAGGGATCGCATCGGTGGGCAAAGCAAACAAGTTAGCCATCGCCATTGACTTTGGCCCCGGCAAATTATCTCCTCTTTTGCAGATCGGATCGGGTCGGATCGGATCGGTATGGTTCGGAGGGCCAACGGGATAATCGCCAGTGTAAACACGCATCGGGTTGCGTGCCAAAGACACGTAGCAGGCAGAAGGCCCTTTCGCCGATCGACGATTTCCGATCAACTGACCAACTGGCTGACTTTTAAAGTGCACGGAAAAAAATCTTTAAAAAATTTTTACTTATATTTAAATGTAAGACCGAGATATAAGTTAGTTGGAAATATATTTAGTATTATTTATTTAACGCATTCAAGATTTCCACACGTGTTTTATATATATAATTTTAAGTTTTAATATGTTTTCTTGGGGAAATTATTATTAAATTTTTTTTACAATTTTTCCA
Organism: Drosophila lacteicornis; assembly: GCA_008044355.1. Lineage (NCBI taxonomy): Eukaryota > Metazoa > Arthropoda > Insecta > Diptera > Drosophilidae > Drosophila > Drosophila lacteicornis. Next base: position 78,529 of record VNKF01000351.1, read on the forward strand.
AGTGTCCAAAAGCCGGCGTTAGGATTCGCACCGTTGGGCAAACAAAGTGGATGAGCCTCAGAGTCTCTCGAAGAGGAAACAGAACAGAACTCGGTGAACGAGGAAGAATGCTGTTGCAGTTATAAGCCCTTAACCCTTTTCCTCCACATTCATTCCCTTCAAATTAAGTGTAATTAGGCTGCGAGTCGTTGTCTTCGAGCACTGGTGAGAAACAAGATCGGGAGTTGAGCTTTTATGTACTTGGCGCTTCCTGTGCCAAGTGTAAAAGTGAAAGTCCCCATCGGGAAGGGGACTTAAACGGGTTTCTTGGAGGCACTGGACCTGGTCGAGGTTGTTCTGCGAAATTAGTTCTTATTTTGTAATTTCAAAGTGATTTAAATGGAAGAAGGTCCCAGAAAAGTTCCCTTCTCCCAAAATTATGACAAAGTTTCAGGTGCCATGTTCTTCCTTGTATCGCGATAACACAAATTAATATTATTTTAACAAAGTTGCCCATGTTCGGAAGTGTTTCACCAAAACAATGTATGTTCTTTGTGATGTTTTGCAAGACATTCTCGCTTTCATGTCTGCGGCATATAAAGGAAATCCCCTCGAAGAATTTTAGCATCGAAATAAACCCGAGGCTATTCCTACTTTTCGTGTAGTGTTCGCGTTCTATTTACAATGTTTTGGCGTTATGGCAACACACACGCAACGCCACGTATGCAAATTCCCGCATCGTTATGTCTTCATAAAGATGGCAATCGGGAGAATAGGACCCGCTGCAGCCATGTAAACTGGGCCAGAACAACACCCGACCATTAAGCACTAATAATGACAGAGCCGGCCAGAGGTGTAATGCATGTTATTAAAATTATTTTTTAAATACAATGCGCGATGGCGACACTTTGCATGATTTTCCACGCCACTGCCGGGCTAAGTGGGGAGTGCGGAAGCAACGGGTTAAGGGTCCTCGATGCAGCCGTCGCTTGGCCAAACGATCTGTTAATAAACACCTTCCCCAAAAAAAAAAAAAAAAAAAAAAACCCCTCTGGTTGTGGAACTGCAACTTCCACTCGTCACTGGGTCTCTGCCCACATACTTCAGAGTTTCGCCAAGGTATATGCATTATTTTAATGACAGGCCACAGCTTTTTTTTCTCTCCAGCGACAACGAGGAGAACAACGACAGCGACAGCGACAACGACAACCATGATGACAGCTCCGAACTTCGCCGAAAATGCGAAGGACAACATTGCTGCGGCACTTGGTTATTTCTTTTTTTTATCTCTCATTTTCTTGGTTAATTTTGTCTGGGTAATTGCAGGGGGACATTCACCGCCGAAAGGAGGAACAGCCTCAATGAGCTGTGTGTTATGTGTGTCACTCGATCGAAAGTTGTTGTCTGGTTGCTCCCGAAAATTAAGTAGGCTGCACGCACGCGGCCTCATTATTGGGGTCTGCGGGTAAACTGGCTCGATGATGGATCGATTGCGTTTGCCATTTAGCATACAGCTGGAACCAAAATGGTAGAAAAATAAAAAAATAAAAAAAATATGTTTATATAAGTAAAAATAAATAAATATTAAATGTTTTTTCCTATGATATGCTCATTAAAAAATATTTTTAATTGTCTAGAAAAAGCATTATAACTTGAAGAAAGTGAATATGTTCATATCATACACAAAAGAAACATATAGCTTTTCTATAAGTAAAAATAATGTTTAATAAATACAACAAACAATTAAAAAATGCATATAAAATAAAAAATGACGTCTTTTAAAGTTTTTAAAAATTGTACAATGATTGATTTATAATTAATAAATTAATTAAAGATGACTAATACATTTGTACAAAATCCAGAGCTTTAATTAAACGTAGTTCAATATATTTTATATAAGAGACTATTATTATTAGAAGTATAAATTAAATAAATTTGTCTTTATTTAATTTGTATAAATTAAGCTCTCATTACTAGTATTTTTCCCTGGATTGTTTCAATATAACTCGAGGGAATTGGAACGAAAAGACATGCAAATGGCAATTGCAAAGTTTCAGTTGTTGATTTTGGCTTAATGAGTTCGTTGCTGATGTAGTTGATGCTAATCATACAGTGCGCCCCAGCTGTCCTTACGTAAAGGATATTTTCCAGCGAAACTGCGAATTATTCAGCAGTTTGACAGGCACTTGACTCTAGCCACTCGACGCCAGAGGGCGCCGCAAAAGAGTTGATATTGATTTAGGGGTTGCTCGAAAGCGATTGGAAGATCAATAGAAAAAGCCAGCAAATAGCTGGAGAGAGGAGAGGATGGAGCTAAAATCTGATGACAAGGTGCTTCAGCCTCCGCCTCCGTCTGACCCATGACCTCATACAATTTCATGGATCAGTAAGCCAGGCAAGACCGACAGGAGGACCGAAGGATAAACAGCAGGACAAACACACATTAACTCACGCTCTCGGCTCCAATTTCGGATTTCTAAAAGCCATTAAAAGGCCCCGGGGCGAAACCAGTCAGTCAGTAGTCGGCAAACAAACAAACTAAAGCAAACTCTGGACGCTCGGGGCCAAAAGGTCTACTACTTTATGCCGGACAACCCTTTACTCGTCCTCGTCGGAAGTCCTCGCTGTGTTACCCGCTCTCCCTCGGCAGCATCCCTCAGTCTTGCTGTCAAATCGTCATGATTTAATGAAAAAATCAAATGAAAAAAACTTATTTGCATAGGGATATAATTTAGCATTAAACGGGGCTCGGAGCAGGAAAAAAAAAGGATTTTTTTCGTTTTTTTTTTCATCCTCTATTCCTATTTTTTGTACCTTATTATTCCTGTGTGATAGGAAATGGTTCGTTGCTATCTGTTTGTCTGAGATTAATATGCCGTGCATCTGTCGGTTTGTTTTCTGCCATGCCTGGACGGGGTCTGTCCCATAGATCTTTGCCCTGTCAGTTTTCGGTTTATCGTTTTCGGCTTTTTGTTTCTCTGAACGATGGTTGAAAATTAGCATGGATACGATTTCACTTTTTCTCTCTACTTCCCCCTTTTTTTGTGTGCCGCTTTTTGGGCTGACAGTTTGCTGTAATCGATAGGATTGAGTTTCGCTGGTTAAACGAAGCGAAAAAATGGTTAGATCAAGATTTCATGGTCGAAACTAAACAGGAAATCTTGGAAGCAGATTTCTTAAATATCTGGAAAATAAATTACAAATATGAGTGAAACCATAAAGATAGAAAATTAATTATAATTTAATATAATGCAACTTCTTGGAAAGCTTTTCCTTTAAATTAATATTTAAAGATTTTTTCCTATTTCGTCTTAAGCTACCCTTGACAGAATTTTTGTAATACCTGTCCAATCAATCCCAGCCATCTCTATGGCCACAAATCTTTGCCACAGAAATCCCCTTTAATCCCCGCGCCATCTTAGAGAAGAATTTCGGAAATTCCCCTATTTTTCCTACTTTGACTTCCCAGCAAAGTTAAGCTGCCAACTGAAATATTTATTAGAACTTAAATTGCCTTCTAATTACAGTCGACGCCTTTGAATTAGCATTTCCATCGCGTTTTCCTCACCTGAAACATGGGTTCTCCACCCCCCCCCAAAAAGGTCCGTAATTCTGGGGTAAAAATAACATGAAATGGCCTGGCATTTACATAAGAAATTGGCTTGTAGAATTAATCCGCAATAAGCTCGCAGCGAGACGGCGGCATCGGAGAGTTGAAATTACCGTATTAGAAAGCAATTAGCATTGGAATCTCCTTCTATCGCGCCCACTCAAGACAATAGCATCCATTCAGGGGGGGGGCGTGGCACCTAGGGCGGCCATTAACTCTGGTATATATCCTTCAGATTCGCCTCGGATTCTGGCGTTGTCTGCTTGGTCTGCGGCTCGGCTGGAAATTAAATTTCCGTTAAGGTTGACGCTGACGTTTTGGCGGCGATTGGAAATTAAATTTACGGAGTCTTTGGCGGGGCGGTAGTTCAAATCAAAGACAGAGAAAAAATTATAAGTTCTTGATATAAAAAAATAAATCTAAGTTTTTTAATCAATTTAAAGGAAATTGAGATTAGTTGCTAGAATATATTTATATAAGTATTCGTTGTAGTTAGCTTTTCTATAATTAGCTAATGAGATTGAACATCATGTATCTTCTATTTAAAGACAGTTAATATTATCACATTCTTTTAAACATTTTGTTTGGTTTTTTATTAAGTTAAAAACAACATAAAGTACGCTTTCGATTCTTATTTTCCCTCACTGTTTCGTGGGCAAATCAGCGATGTTGGCCTGCCCTGATGGTAAACAAACGCGCTCGGAAGCCATTAAAAATTATCATTTGCGCATATTGATTAGGACGACGAAGCTCCTGAGACATTGGATTAGGCGGGCATCGATGGTGGAATGGGCTGGATGGGATGTCCTGGGTGGCCTGCGTGTCCTGGCAGTTGCTGTTTCTGTGTTTTGCTGCTGCCAGGGAAAAACAAATATCGATTCCATCCCTTAAGCTTTTGGCACCCACACAGCCTTCACCCTCAATGGCTGCCAAACAAAGGAAGTTGGCAGAAGGAAAAAAAATATATTCCAGAGAGGAAAAAAACCACCCACCCAAGGATTTCACCCCTCGCAGGCGATTTCCACCCCCTCAACCTCGGGCTGACAGCGCCAGACGACGACGACGCCGCTGACGAAGTTGACTCCGGACTCTCAGGACCTCAGGACTCCTGGACGCATCCAAGCAGCGAGAGCAACCATTAAAATTTCGAAAATCCATCATTGGAAAAATGGTCGAAAAAAAAGCACAGTAACGGGAACAGAAACAACAACGCACCACTTCCGTGGCCATGTTTTATTTTTTACTCTCTCATATATTTTTTTATACTCTGTAGTTGAAGATTACAAAGCTTGATAATTGGAAATTCTCGAATTATAATATTTACTGATTTAAAAGATATTTTAGATAATTTATTTAGATTTATAAATAAATCCTGTTATTTAAAAACGATATCTAATAAGGTTTAAAGCTTTGAAAATGTATCAGTTGATCAAGATAAATTTTCCAATTAGCATTATATTTACAAATTAAAATTTTGATAAATAAATAGTTAAAATAATTAGAATACAAAAATAATTATGTTTTGAAGAGATATGTATTAAATGATATGCATTTTCGGGTATACCATTTTTGGTGCTCTCTCCTCCAGTATAATTTCTCTTCCTTTTTTCTTGTACATTTTTTGGGTTTATTGAGAGGGGGTTCTGGCGGAGAAAATGTCGATTTAATTTTTCAATATTCATAAATTTCGATGTGTGTGTGTGAGTTTGTGTGTGAGCTCGAGCTCTTCGCTCTTCGCTCGCTTTCCTGCCAACGGCGTGTGAGTCCGGCCAAAAGTGATTTGATTTTCTAATTTGCAACGAATTTTCGTTTCGGTCCACCCACATGTCTGGCCTCTGGCCCGTCTGCACCGTCTGCCCCGTCAGTCCCATCAGCCATCCTGCCCTTTTATCCTGCGGAGCAGCGAGCGAGGCAGCCATGTAAACACAAATCCAATCAAATAAACGAAATTAAGTGCCACGTTGATTGGAGGCAAATCTGTTTTTCAGCCTCAATGATGACAATCAAGCCGTCAAGCCGAGTTGGCAAAAGCTAAAGAGGGAAACTGCAAATCAAAATCAAAAAATCCAAATCCCAAAACCGAAAACCACGCGCAGAAAAATAGAGAGAAAGAAGTAAAAAATATTCAGCAAACGCTGCGAAATGAATATTATTTTGTAGAGGCGAAATATGCCACACAAATTTGCATTAGGCACCTGTAATTTCCAGGGGATCCTGGCGCCAGGACTCACGGCAATTTCCCCAGGCCCAAGCCATCTTATCCCCAGTGGCAACCAGCGGCTTGTGGGGGCCCAGGATATTTTGATTGTTATTTGTGGGGACAGTAAAAAAGCCAACAATGTGCGGTGCGTTTGGCTTGGCCAACTGTTGTGGTTCTCCACCTCCTAACGTCCTTCGCTCTTCCGCAAATCCGCCCACAGGAGGCAGGACACTGGCTTTTATTACAAGTTTTTGGCCTGGCCAAGGTGGCCCACAGAGAGAGAGAGATCCAAGCGGAGCCAGGAGAGGGGAGATTGAAATGTGAAATATTTTTAAAAACCAATTTCGCTGAGCCTGAACCCTGGCAACGCCAAGCCGAAGGAAGGGGCGAATTTTCGGGGCTGGGAGCTCGGCTCCCATAAAAGAAATTGTTTTTATGAATTTCATTGAAACAAGCCGAAAACAAAGGCCGGTGCCGCCGCCAGTTGAAGTCCAAGTTAAAGAGATTCCTTGGAAGTACAATGAAATACAAGAAAGAAGTTCACAAATAATTGTTACACAAGAAAAAAATAAAGGAACAGGGCTTTTTCTTGGAAGAAACAATTGAAACACAAGAAGGGAATTCAGAAATATTTGATACACAATGAGAAACAATTGTTAAAATCTTTTTTTAAGAGAAGAAAACCATCTACATTTACTGTATAAAAGCATTCCCAATAACAATAAAGTCCCCATTAATCTTTTAATATTTTTTTTGTAATTTTCCCCTTGCCATATCTCCCCCAATTAATCAAATCTCGTTAGGAGAAAAGCGAGAAAGTAATCAAAACCCATTCAAGTGCATTGTTTACTCGTGTAATCCCGGCTGTCATAACTTCACCTCATAATTAGTAGAGCCACCGGAAATTGGCACACTTTTAACCCTCCTCGACGCCGTCCGGGAGAAAGAAGAAAGGCCGAGATTGGCACACAAAGCGAAAGGTGAAAGTGAAAAGTAAAATGGCAAACAAACGGCGAACAAGGAGGGGAATTAGCAAACATGACAATGATAATGCCGGAGTGACAAAAGGGGGAGTGTGACCCCGGGAAATCGATTTGATTTTGCGACTTAATTGCTTTGACATTTGACTCTGGCAATTTGGCAAACGAATCTTTTGCGAATCGATCAGGGGTTGATCGCTTAACAGGGGCGGGGATTACAGAGCCAATAGGGGCTTAGGGATTTTGGCAAATTGTTTGGGCGTCAACTGATTGATTCCTAGAGACGGCAACAGGTTTGTTACTTTTTTTTTTGGTCTAGCAAAAAATGTTGACTCATTGGAACTATTTTTCGGAGCAGCAGCTGCCACAGGAAGAGGATCCTTGTCTGGCTCTGCATAATTTTCGGCCTGGGAGTTTCTCACGGGCCTTTTCACTTGCATTATGCATGAGATTTGCCGGATTTCTGGAGAGGCTGACTGGAAAAAAAACCTGGCCCACCCCTCGATCTGCATCCTTTCGGAACGAACGTGCCTGTCGCCTCCTTTGTGTCCTCTTCGGCGGGGCTGCGTGACAGGAAGCAAATGTCCTGTTGTGTCACTCATATGCAAATTGCCGTCTCCGTGTTTTCTTTTTATTTCCATTTTTTTCTGCTTCCTTCCATCTGCGTCTTATTAATTAGAATAATAATTAATAAGGCAACTCCTCGACGGCGGCGCACGTGCATGAGGCTCAACCCTTCGGGGTTCGAGGGCATAAATTAGTTGCCTCATTGCCAGGAGCCGGGATTCAAGGATACCAAACCAATTAAATTACAAGCCAGCCGCCAAATGATGCGTACTTAAACACGTCGACGTGAGGTGGAAGTGTAACTGAGTACGAAGGGGTTAATGGCTAATGGAAAACCCGCTTCGAATTTGCATATAATTTCTATTTAATTTAGGTGATTTTTACCCAAGCGCCCTCGGGCAGCTGTCTCGCACCTCAACCTCCCCTGGAAATTTCATTTGGCCAATTAATACCGTACATTTTTACTTTGACTACAATATTTTTTTTCGCCAAACCGAAAAAAATCATGCAGAGCGAGAAAAAACCGAAAACCTTTCAATGTGCACACTTCCTGAACAGACAACCACAACAACTCCAACAGAAGAAGAAAAAAATAGAAAAAAGGACGCGCTTCCTGTTTCAGCTGCTGTGTATGCAAATTTTTTCGATTCTAACCTTTTTTTCCCATATTTTTCCCCGGGCTGCTGCCGCGCCTGTGATGGAAAGTGAAGCGTTTTGTTGTCCCGACAATATGTAACTGACACTTGAAGGGGTGTTAGAGCAGCATCTCGATGTTTTTGCCCCGATAAAAACAACATCAGTTAAAGCAACATCAGCATCCAGTCATCCAGTCAACGGGAAGCAATCTCTAATGTAAAAACTCCATTAGCACATCCTGTTCCCGCGATTTTCCTGCTAAAAATTGTCGCCCGTTTGATGATTCTGTGCAATGTAAGCCTGATTTATGATGTTCCTGCGTTAAAAAAGTCCACGAAATTCACTTTCAGGCCGCAAAAATATACACTACAAGCTCTCGAAAATATAGTCAAACATTTGCCTACAAAAAATTCGAAAAAAAGGAAAAATAAATATATAAAAAAATGCGAGAAAAAGAAAGGAAAGAAATCATCAGCACGTGGCTGAGCCAAATTGATATGCGCCATTAGGGTGGCTGAGAAAGTGATTAGGGTGGGCTAGCTGGCATTTTTTAGAGGAGGAAAGAGAAGCTCTAGACTAGAGTTCACTTTTTGTGGATTTTCTTGGGCTCAGGACACGTGTGTGTGGGTTTGTTAGAAGTCCAAAAATTCTGTAGAAATTAAGAAAAAAAAAACAAGAAATGTGTGTGTCATTTAGAGAGTATTTTTAAAGGGAAATTTAAGCGAATTCTGATTGGGTCTTATATTTTTATTAAGGGTTTTTTAAACAAATATCTTTCAAATAATAATAAAGCATTAATAACATTAAAATTTGAATTTTAAAGTTATATTAATGAAGTGAATATTTTGCTAAAAATATTCTTTGCAAAGTATACAAGAATCTATTAAATTAATAATCTAAAAAAACCAATTCCCTCTAAAAATATTACTTCACATTATTGTACCGTCAAACATCGGAAAATTCAGAAAACAGTTCGAAAAAAAATTGTTTATATGTAATAAATCGAAATTAAAGTCCTTAGAACAATATATTTTGTATGAATCAATTTTTTTTCTAAAAATTACCTTAAATAAACTTAAGATACTCCCAATTCGGTACTCTGGCTTCCTGGAAAACCCCGTAAGAATTTTTTCATTACCGGAATATGGCAACTCATGCGGACTTTCTTGAGGGGTTTCCACTCGGGGATGAGGAGCTGCCTCGAGTGGGGAGGAGATGAAGATGGGGCGGCCACCGTATCCATAAGCAATGATGAATAACGGTGCTTACGCTTCGGACATTTGATTAATGATGCGTTTACCGACCTCGCCGCCGCGCCGCCCCATCATCCATCTTGTCCTTCGTCCTGCGCCCGCGCACTCAATTTTCAACGCCATTTTTTGTGTGGATTTCGGTGGATTCTTACTTGAGGCGACGGCAACGCGAATGCGGAGGAGGTGCACTATTCGGGAGCGCGGGCTTTTTGTTCTTTATGCCCGGACATAACTTTATTTTATTAGCACTACGTGGCAATCTGCTGGATTTGCGCGGCATTAAAAGACAATTTTTACAACTTACCAGCGATGCTTTTTCATACTTTTCCCTCATTTACAACGCCTGGGCTTTTGCTCTTACTCGTCTCTAAATTTTTTTTACTATTTTTCACGGTCTGTGGCCGAGCAGACATCATTTTTTGTGGGTCCATAAAGTGTGGCCGGGCTGTTTATTAAATTCCTTTTGCGGCAAGTTCATTAGACAAAGAGCTAAAAATTAATCAGCTTTCTCCGCCGGACGAAAAATTCACTCCTCCTCCTCCTCCTTTGAAAGTTGGACAGCAGTGTCATTTTTCCACCATAAGTCCGAATGTGGATTGGGATTGCTTGGCAATCGGCAATGCATACTATAGACAGGTGCAAAGGATTGACAACTTAAATGTCCTGGGAAGACATGTGGCAATAAGTGACAGTTGAATTTAATGAATAGTATAATTTGTCTATAAGTATTTGTCATAATTAATTAATTAATGGTTTAATTGAAAATCAATAAAGACCTTTACTATAAAAATTTTGACATACTTAAATGTCATAGATTTTAATTAATAAAACAGACACCAAACATAAATATATTATAAAGAATATTTATTTAGAACTGAAGCTCAAATTCTGCAGCTAGCTTTAATATCTAAAATATATTTTACTACTTGATATTTTCATCATAACAGCTCTACTCCTTTTTCCCCAAGTAATTAAACAGCATCATGCTGAAACTATAAACCCCTTTGGTCATCTGTAGGGCTGTGTTCATGGACAAAGGCGCCATATCGGCAGCAGTGAGGCAGACCTCGTTTTGGGCCTTGGCCAGCATCAGGACAATCAGCTTTTCCTCCTTCGCCGGCAGCTCAAACCACAGACAGTTCGTGTAGATCACCCGGGTGAAGGATTCGTTCTAAAAAATAAACAATAATTACAATTCTTTGGTATGCAAAAGGGTAACTCCACCGAATTCTCCACCACAGTGCCAAGGCCACAGAAGGAGTAGAGAATTATTGCAGTGTACATCAGATACATGGGGGCAGCGGGCCAGGCCTTTATAAAGATGCAGGAAATAGTACACAGAAGACTCACACAGGTCGTAGAGAGCTGAACGAACAGCACGATGCTGTAGATCTTTTCAGTGGCTCGAAGAAGGCTAGAAAGTAAATTTATCTAGCATTTTCCAATAATTTGAGGATTATTTCTCTAACCTAACATACTTCTGATGCCAATCCACTAGATCGAAGAGCAGCTCCCTCCTCCTTTTATGCTCATTTCCCTTGACGGCCACCTCGTTGAATTCCTCAAGCTTCACGCAAAAGATGTCCTTGATCAGGGGCACATGGGTGACGAAGAGGAACAGATACATGTCACCGCCGTAGTTGCCAAAACCACCGAGTGTGATCAGTGCTATTTGCACCACTACGAGCAGCAAGTGGCCACTGTCGGTGGTGTGATCGATCAGGGGCATCAGGAATTGCATGACCAGGACCTTCTCCTCGAACACCACCAGGTAGAAGATCGGAAAGATGATGATCAGGCCCAGACCCACGATGTAGATGGTGGCGAAGCCGATGATGAGTTTCCAGGTTGTGCCAATTCTTCGCTCCAGGCACTTGGCATACTCACCACCAAGAGATCCGTAGTCCCTGGAGATTTATTTAATATTTCTTATTTTATATAGAACCCTCTTTCATTCCTACCGATATATCTCCTCGTAACTGTTCTGAATATGTCGCATCTGAGGAGCGCTATTTGCGGTAATCAGGAGCTTAGTTAACCCCTGGATCGCAGATCCCACCATGGCCATTGCCTGCAGGATCACAGTAAGGTCTCCATCGATGACCACGCCCACATAGATGGTGTAGAAGGTGCAGGCGAAGAAGAACCCAATCGCTGCCATCACCGCGTAGGTGAGCCACCACATCCGGAACTGCGGATCGGCCACATCGTTGCCACAGAATCCAACACAAAACCGAATCAGCGAGATGACCTTTCGGTATCGGTCCACAGGCTCAACTTTAGGCATTATTACCGCTGACTCTAAACGAAATGAAAGTTATATCCAAAGTGTTTCCTGGGACAAGGGCAATTCCGCTTTTATAGTCGAGCCTTGCAGATAGTTTATGTCAAAATATTGACAATTTAATTAAGGCATTTAGCTAAACAATCGGTGGGAGGTAATTATAGGTTTAATATTTAATTCAAAAGGGGTTTATATATTAAATATATTATATATTATTAAATATTAATTTAACATGCAGATTATTAAATATTAGTCTAACATACAAAATTCAATAATTGTTATTTCCTTAAAGTAAGAAATTAAATATTCGTTTGAAATTTTTCAACTATTTGGTTCATGTTCTGCCTAGAATATAACATTTAAATTACATTTTAAATACTTCTGTAATATTTCCTTTTAAAATATAACGAAATTATATTTTATTCGATCTTGGTAACTTATCTACTTAACGATTTACTTGGAAATACATCCAGTTATACCCTGGCCAAAACAACTTTATGCGTGAACACATCTGACACCCCCGACCAGAGAAAAAAGAACAGAATATAAGGAGAAAATCTCCACGCAATTGATTTAATATAAAATTTTTTAATAAAATTTGCCTGCCGGAAAACAGGAAGAACGGAAGGCAGGGGGCGGCTACAAAAAAATTATATCTATTTGCAGAGCGCACGAGTCCTGCTAAAATCGGGGCAGGAAGTGAAAGTGGCGGGGAAATGCGTAAGCGCCTAAGCTTTCGGGCCAACAACTAATAAAGGCTATCAACAACAGTTCAAACAGCAGCAGCAGCACACACAACAACAACAGCAGCGAGTAAGGACAATGGGAAGGAAATCAGGAAAAAGGAAACTGGACGAGAAACAACGTCGCCAGCGCATACGCACTCAAGTGAATATTTTCTCATTTTCTTGCATTTAAGTTTGAGTTCGCTTTGAAGTTTTGACATTTCATAAAGCAGATTTTCAGCGAAACAAATTTCGTTCTTCCTCATTTCGCTTTTATTTTATTTTATTTTCTTCCCATTTTTTGCCCCCCTCTCTGACGTATTTATATATGTGTGTTTTTTCGATCGAAAATCCGGGCAAACAAAAGTAAAAGCGAACGCTCGGCGCACGCAGAAAAAAAAAAGAAAAAAAAAAACTCAGTTGTTTAGTCACCCCTGCGAGCGTGGAAGGTGTGGCCTGCCAAAAAAATAAAACGACCCTCACAGGCCTACCCTCCCAGCGAGGAAGTGAAGAAAAAAAGCACCACCCCCCGAAGTTCCCCGGTGCGTATACTTAATGTGAAAGCGGCAGCAGGAGGCGGCTTAAAGTTGGCAAGGCAACATTAAAGGAGCTCGCCGCTCAGTTGGCCCACAAAATTACTTGCTCGTTAGTTGTCCCCCCAAATCCAGGTGTTTTTCTTCTGTATATTCCTCCTTCCGAGTCCTGTCTGTATTTCTCTCTTTCTCTCAGTGTCTGCGTCTCGCTCACTCGTTCAACCCTCGAAGGGAAAAAAAGGTGGGCCTTCTCACGCTAATTTCCAGGCGAACACAAAACTTCTTCCAGTGGAAAGTGCGTGGCATTTCGCGGCCACCGCTCGCCAGTGGGCGCCAGTGTATACACTGTAATTTCTCAAGCAAAAGTAGTTAGTTTTAATTTTAATTAAATCTCCTTTTTTTGTTTGTTGATTTAATTTTTACTCTGAGATAAACTTAATTGCCTTGAGGCAAGAATTTATAAAAGATATGAGACTTCAGTTGGGAAAATTATACTTTTAGCATTATATTTTAAAAGAAAAGTAGTACCTTTTGTATACTTATTATAATTCATACCTAGAATATATTGTTTTGCATTTACTTAAAACATTATTTCTATATTTATTAGCTCTATATTTAAGAGTTCATTAATTCTGGTAAAATCCACAAAAAAACTCTCACCCATTAAAAACTCATATTTACACAATAATTACTCGAAAGTGTGGCAAATATCCCAAAATCCCTGGCCCAACTCCTCGGCTTACTCTGTTGTTTGTCTCTAATTATATTTTAATTTGCGCACTCTGCCTGTTATTATTTCTGTGCACGGCAATTGCCTCCAAGTGTTTGCACTTGCCGGCGAACATTTTAATTGCAATTATGCCGGGACCGACAACGAGACCGAGGACAAGGACGAGGACAGTCCTCCAAGGAGCGTTCGTCCTTGCCGCAGGGCGTTGTGTTTGGCACGTAGAAGGAGCGGAGTGAAGGGCCGCCCCTTCAATGGACACTAATTATTCCGGCCGGAGTCCGACACCGAGCCCAAGAAATTCGTGTCAAATCAGAGAGACTTCCCTCCGCCTTTCCTTTCCTTTTTTTTTTTGGTAATTACATCTGGGGAATGGAGGAAGGAAATTGAGCGAATGCACAAATTTGGAATTTTAAACAGCGGCCGGGTGAGGTTAAAGAGTGTATGTGTCCCCAAAGGACTTCCTTCTCGCACTCTGACCCCTTTGTCCCAATCGGGCTTGAGCAGCCGAAATATATATTTTACATTTCCAATTTGCTCGCAACAGGGAAAACAAGTCACGTACGGGCCAGCTCATTTCCTGTGCCATTTTGGGCCCGACAAAGGTGTCAAACGGATGCAGGCAACGTGCCGCGTATGTCCTATGTCCTGCTCCTGCTCCTGCCGGTGGCAAGGACTCGCCTCAGCCTCGACAGAGATCCGGCTGCTTGTAATCAAAGGAAAGCCGCGCCCCAATTTCACCGAACTTTAAACGTTTCTTAATTGTTAAACTGCCACTGGCAAACTCCCCAATTCCATTCATTTCTGTGAGGGGGGAACCGGGCAGGACAGGACGCCCTGAAGGACCAAAGACGAAGGTCTACAATTAAGCCGAAGGAAAAAAATGCCGCCAAAAGACAAGAACAACCGGCGAACGATGAGGAAAAACAGCACAGATCTGCACCAGGAAAAATGTGCTTAATAAATTGGAAAATCTAATTAATAATTGTGAAAAAATAATACTATTTCTATTGTGAAAAATATTAAATGTATTTCAAATGTTATCTGATATTTCCTATCAATTTTAATACGATATAAACAAAACTTATTAACACTTTATATTTTTTACAATAAAACAAAAATATAAGTACAATTTTTGAAGGAAAATAAATATATACTTATTTACCATTACCTATTGCTTCAATATAAAATTATGTATTTCTTTTTAAAGATCTGGGGACTTGAAGAAAATATTAGGGGTCGATTTTTAAATGTCAGGTTAACTTTTATCATTGAGGTAAATTGTTTTTATTTGTCTGACTGGAAAATCCTGACTAGATAAGTAGCTCTAGTTTATGACAATAATGACAAAAGTTTGCCTGACAATGAAAAATCGGCCGTCAATTGTACAACAATCCAAAAATAAACATTAGTTCTTTAAGCTCTGGTTTTTCTCGATTTATTTGATTGAGCGACAGGAAATATTATTATTAGTATTAGTAAGAAAGAAAATGGTTATTTTCAAACCTGAGCATTTAATTTGTTGAACCACGTCTGATTTTTTAAAATTAGTAATTCCTTTCCAAGTACCTGTTGTTTCGAGTGTGGAAAATGCTGGCAGCGTCGACCGAGCGCCATGTTAATTAATTTGCCAGGACATCCGCATCCAAGGACGGGAGGCAGCGGTCATGGCAAATACAGGGGACAGACCGCGTGTTTATTTTATGCCGTCGCGCTTAAGTGGTAAGCCCCATTAACAACTGCCTGTCGTTTGCCGGGGAAATAATGGCGTTAGATCATCATCGTCGCCTTGGCCGGCACCAAGACGGGAAAAAACAGGACACTGGAGTCCTGCCGGCCGTCTGTGCGTCATTTGAGCGCTGAAAGCTTTCAGCGTAAATTGTTGGAAATTAAGAAATGCCCCCGTCTCCGTCTCCGTCTCCACCTCCACCTCGACCACGACACTGTTTTCCTTTCGCTTCCTGCTCATATTTCATGGGTCCTGTTCTCTGTTGTTTTATGGCCGCCATTTGCTGCTCCTGCCCCGCACAGTTTTCCCATTGCTAATGTCCTGGCAACCGCAAATGGCGCCACCCATGTCCTGGCGGCGTGCAGGGGCGGTGTTTTTCTTTAATTTAGTCGGCAAGACGGCTGCCCAGTGGCTTCCTTAGCTTCCGCACAATAATTAGATGTAACGGATATTGTAATTGGTGTTAAATTGCGTCAGAGGCCGTGTTAATGTTTGTCATGCTCGTGGTTTTTCCTAACGCCCGGCGACATTTTCCTTCTCATTTTTATTTCTTATTTATTATTATTTTTCTTCTTGGCTGGGATGGTCCCTTGGCTTATTTTGTGGGTGGGCTTTATTTGTTTTCCATGGCTGATTGCTTGTTTTATGGTTTATTTAACGACTGCCTGCCACCGAGCACTTTACGCGACAATGTCTGGGGATAAACTAAGTTCTGGCGGCAGCAGCTTCTACCTGAGTCCTGGGAATCCTTTTCGCCTCAATTAGCATGACAATCGACACGGACGCAAGTTCGGAGGCGAACAATGCCAGACAGGAAAGGTAAGAAAGGACCAAGAACCAGTTTCCTGAGGGAAACATGACAGGATATGATTGAATTGAATGTCTACATGGTGATGAAGATTTAAATATGAAAAAAAATATAAAAATGAGCAGTAGGCGAGATGCGTGTGAAATTATTTTTGGATTGCTTTTGCAAAGGGACTTATTTGTAAGACTCAAAAAATAGTTTCATACAAAAAAATATATTATAATAAAATAGTTAAACTAAATATAAATTTTTCTTAGAGATATTATACAGTAAAACATACAACGTAAACTTTTTCAGTTTTGTATATTATATTATGTAGCGGAAATATATTTTACAAAATATAGTATTCAGTTTGTTACCTTTTTAAAGCTTTTTTTATACCTTTTTCTATACACAATATATATGCACAATTATAAAACGCAGCAGCTTAAAGCCCACCTTTTTCACTCAACTTACATAGTAAAGAGTTTACTCCCCGGTCCGCCGCCTACAGTATTTTATGAAATTCAATTTACGGCTACACCCCAAGGAGCAAAGTTTCTGCTGCTCCGCAGAAGCGGGGAAATTTCTGGGCATAAATCACACAAGATAATTTGCATAAGTTGGCAGGCCAAAACGAAATCAGCGGCAGCTAAAAATGTTTATGGCCTTTTCGCTGGCCACGCCCCCCCGGAAAAATTCCCTAATCAAATTAGCAACAGTTAACCGGAAGTGCAAAAATCCGCAAAGCATTGTTTGCAGCGTGTTTATTTTTTGGCCTTTGTTGCAGTTGCAGTTTCGGGTTTTTGGGCGGTGCATTTATTTTGATTTGATTGTTGCCCTCCCAGCGGGTTTTCCCCTCCGGCGCTCGAAACATTTTCGCACTTCGCCCATTTGCATTTTCGGATAATTTTGCATTTCGCATTCTGTGTTTTGCATTTGCATTTGAATGTTGCTCGCGTGCGTCGGTTGCATGAATCATTCATTCATGTTCGGGCTTGGGCTCCGTTTGTGTGATGATTCAAGTATCGATTTGCATTGATTTGCATTTGAATTGCAGTTTTTCGACACTTTACAATGGATTATGCTGCAGTGTGATTTATTTATGGCCAGCATTACGTATCAAGTGATTTGGCAATTGTTGCTGCCCATAATGAGGCTTTGTTTTCCATTGTTTTCATCTAACTACGATCCCGGGCCATTGACACACATACCCATCCGGAGATGACTATATTTTACACCCTGATCTGGCCTTTAAGCGCCGAGTTTTAAAGGGCTTCTCTCCAAGAGCGCCATAAATCATAGCAGAAATTACAAAACAATATGCAGCTCGAAATGCGCTGCCACATTTCAGCTTCTGCTGCGGGTTGTCCTGTCGCCAGTTTTTTTTTCTCCGGCCCAAGTGCTCGTTTTGGGTCCTGCAAAGTGAGTTGCCGGGCTCAACATATTGCCGGGAACTACAGAAAAATTCCAAACGCATCCGCGGGTTCAGCTCGCCAGCATACTCGCACAATTCCACTAACAAGTGAGCGCTGGAAAAAATGTCTAAAGCCTTTGACTTATATTCGAAGTGTCAAATACCTATGGGAGTTAGTTCTGCTACAAAAACTTAGTCTTCGCTCGGACTTCCACCGAGGTGGTTGGGTCGAAATCTGTACCTTTAATTCAATTTAAATTTTAAGCCTAGAGTTTTCCATTTTTCTAATATTAGTGGTGATTTTTTAATTTGAATACCCTTTTAAAAGGGGGTTATTGTTTTACAGATTCTAAAACATACAGAGGTACTATATTATATTTTTTTAAAGACGTAAAATCTATAAAATATATTTCCAGTTCGCCGATATACCCCATCGAGGGTATCTCAAAAAAGGACAGCGGCATGGGAAGCCACGGCAAATCCGTTGAATATTGGGTATGCAAATTAATTTTTTTCTTACCCACGGACCAGTCTCTCTTCCCCTTTATTTTTTTGAACCCTGCGCCCTCATGTGATGCTGCGCCAGCATTTTGTTTCAGATCAGCGGTCGCGTCATGTCAGGAAAAAATTGTTGGAGAAAATGGAAAAAAAAGAAGAGATGACAAGAGGAAAATAAAATGGAAAAACTTAAGGTGGCAACACTTGCTTAACAAAATATGGGCACACTAAAAACTATAGAGTGCAGCCCTGAAAACTGCTGGTGCTGTCAAGTGTCGACAAAAATAAATATGATGAACATAAAGTCCAAAACAAATAGAGTAAGAAAAATGTTCCTATCTTTCTTGGCCTGATGTCAGAGTGGACGCGTGGCGCAGCGTTAATATTTCGTGCTATAAGCCAAGTGAAATGATGGCCGACTCAAGAGCGGAAGCTTTGAGCCAAGTGAGCTGAACGGGCTGAGAAATCGTCTGTGTGTGACTGAGATTCCAATACACAGGACGTATGAGAACTGCTCTGACATCGGCCCCACTTACCTACTCGTTTGCCCCCTAAATAAATGATTAATTCTAACAGAATGAGCGCCATAAGTTTGCGGACACGGCGATGGAATCGCAATACTTCAACGATATAATAAGGACGTTGGATAATGGTTCGAAAGACGATTCGGGGGATAAAGATAACGAAGATGTGAAATATAAAAAACTTTTTAAAAGGAATACACATGCCGAGCCACAAGATAATCACCACAATGGCAAATTCAAGCGGAAATACGATGCTGCTGCTTCTGAAAGTCCGAAGTCAACCAGCTCGCAATCGTCTTATACAGGCGATTCGACTGATTACACTTCAGACAGTAAGCACTAATCTAATACGATAGGATTCTGCAGAATTAACCAAGACTATTATCATTCGCTTCAGTCTCGCCCGATGGCTCCCGTATATGTCCATTTGACATGTTGAATGACGATGAGATGGACACGGTGGCGGAGGCGGAGGCGGAGGAAAGGTGGGAGAAGTCTTTAAAATATTTAAAATAATCTTAAAAAGTAAATAGGACGCTTTATTTGCAATTAGCAATGACTACTACCATTCAATGCCGACTCAAGTCGGACCCCTGCCATCGATGCCTCTTTACGATCATGACTTGAATCCAATGGAAATGCCGATTCCTCAAATCGATCCTAAAGATATTAAAAAAGAAAGGTGGGTTTTTCTCGAAAGCCCATAAATCATCTATAGCTATATTTAGTACTTAACCATTAACAGGATCGATGAAGAAGAAGAGATATTCGTTCCGAGACCCATTGAGCCAGATGGTATTCAGATCGAAGTTAATCAGAACGATGAAGAACACAAATTTCCATTAGTGATACCCAAAGGAGAGAGAAAAATCAAATATTGGGTAGAAACGGCCCATCAACCCATTGACAGAGGTATAATTCCCGAAGAGGAATACTTGGCTATCTTGAGGGAAGAGAAGCTATCTACCCGTGAGGAGTCCGACGGGGAAGACGCCAAGCTCCGGAATGGCTTGGATTTCTACGAGGACAGCATACAGTTTCAGGTGGGGAGCATGGCGAGGAGCAGTCTCTTGGTGGTCAAGGACGACTCGGTGTTCCTGGAGTACGAGCAGTGTGTGAGGCAGCTCCAGAACTTCATTAGGTTCGCTCCCAGTTTCCACAGATACGAGATATATCTGCTACTCTATCCCCTGATCGCCATAACCTACCTGCAACTGATGGCCAGCGATAACTTTGCGAGAGCAAGGGCATTCCTGAACCGATATGTGAACCAGCTGGATGACTCCTTCACCTCCAGAATGGGTAAGCTCCTGAATATCTGCAGGCCGGCAGATGTCCCGCACAGGGCCAGGAAGCTGCTGGCCGGCTTCGAGAAGCTGGATATGCACATGTCCCAGGGAGCCTACCGCCAGCTCGTGGAACACATGGAGAACTGGCCCAGGACACAGCAGGACAAGGTGCTCACCCACTTCCTCATTCGGATATACAGCGAGCAGGATGATCCCAAGCAAAGGTTTGCCCCGGGACAGCCCCTCCTGGAGTCCATTTTCTGGGGTGCCCCGGAACCCTTGCACATAAAGGACTACGCCGCCCGACCCTTGTTGCGGGCACGGCGCCGGAAAAAGAACGAAATGCTGCCAGACAGGAATTTGCATCTGCCGCCGGGCGACAGGATCTACACGCCGACGCCCAAGAGGATGGACCAGCTGCATTGGAAGACCGACGAGCAGAATCGCAAGAGACTGGATCGGGATACCCTGCCCTCCACGTATTTGTACACTGCTCCGACCGGCGACGAAGTGGTGACCTGCGCCACCTTCTCGGAGGGCATCAGCATGCTGGCCCTGGGCACCCTCAGCTCCTCCGTCCACATCTACTCGCTGAAGCCCACGAAGTTGGTCCAGCTGAAGTCGGCCAACTGGCTGAAGGCCCTGGACACGGGTATGGCGGGCATCGACAGGGGAATGCTGGATCCCACCAAGAAGCTCTCGCGACGCACTCTCCACGGACACCAGGGTCCCGTCTACGGGTTGTCCTTCAACCCGGAGGGTCGCTTCCTTCTCAGCTGCTCGGAGGACTGCAGTGTGCGGCTGTGGTGCCTCATGTCCTGGAACTGTGTGGTCATATATCCCGGCCACCGCTCTCCCGTGTGCTGGGTGACCTACGCCCCCCTGGGATATTACTTTGCCACTGCCTCGGATGATTGTACGGCCAGGATCTGGGTGCAGGACAACAAGAGGCCAACTCGCATCCTCAGGGGGCACGTGGCCGAGCTGGAGGTGTGCTTGTTCCATCCGAATCGCCATTACCTCGCCACAGGATCGGCGGATTCCACCGTCAGGCTGTGGGATATTCTCAAGGGCGCCCAGGTGCGTCTCTTCTCCGGCCACAGAGGAACGATCACCGCCCTGTCCTTCTCCCTCTGTGGCCGCCATTTGATCTCTGGCGGGGATGACAATCTCATCATGATCTGGGACCTGGCCAACGAGAGATTGGTCCGCTTTCTGGGCCACCACACGGCGAGTATCAACTCGATTAAGTTCTGTTTGGACAATAACTTGCTCGTGGTGGGCGGTCAGGACTGTCAGTTGACGATTTGGGACTTTAAAAAGATCATTCAGGACTCAAAGTCGACGAGCAGGACACAGCAGGGCGGGCTAACGAGTCCAGAGAGCTCGCAGTCGCCGGATTTTCTCATACGATCCTTCTACAGCAAGGATGTGCCCTTCTATAATATTCGCTTCACCCGTCGCAATCTTTTAGTAGCCTTTTGTGTAGCTCCCCGAGAGCCTCAAGGTGACGAAGAAAAAGCCAAGGAAAGACAGTTGAAAAAGGAGCAGAGAGGGGAGTTGCTGGCCGAGTGGTTTGAGTTCCTTGACTTGATCAAGACCAAGGCTGTTTTTAGTGGTTAGAATAGATAGAATAATAAATATGCCAATAGTTGTTAAGTAGTTAATTGTTGATTTAATAAAGATTTTTTATTTAAAGTCCTAAAGAAAGTGATTTTGTCGCAGAAACCAAATATTTATAGATGTTAAAATGTAAAGCAATTTGGATGAATAAAAAATTGTATACAAAACTCATTTAATTAACATTGCTTCCTTAAATGTAACCGCAATTTTCCTAAAATAATAAATATGCCAATAGTTTTTAAGTAGTTAATTCTTTTATTTAAAGACCTAAAGAAAGTGATTTTGTCGCAGAAACCAAATATTTATAGATGTTAAAATGTAAAGCAAATTAGATGAATAAAATCATTTTATATAAAACTCATATAATTAACATTGCTTCCTTAAAAGTAACCACTATTTTCCTACGTGCACGCCTGGGCCCAGGTTATTTATGGAAAAATATTGGGGATAAACATTTCGCATGACAAATATACAAGATTGTCCTAAACTGAGACAAACCCCCCGGGCAAAGGACCAAGATGCAGTAACAACAATTTGACAGTTTCCTAAAAAACTGGTCAGGCCACGTGTACAGCTGCCCACGACTCCTCACACCCCCGGCTCGTCCTGCCCGTCCTGCTCGTCCTGGGGTCCTTCACAATTTACAAAAGGCGTGCAAAATTTATAGAGGCACGCATTAAAAAATCCGCCCGGCACGCTCGACTAACTGCGTCCAAACGCCCACGGCGCTGGCAGGAGAGTTTCGAATTGGTCCCGGCCGACCGCAGTCCGGAGTCCGGAGTCCTGTCCCGGATCTTCCCATCCCCCTAAACTCGGAAATAAGCGACAGGACAATATATTTACGCAACTTCTTATGCTGCTGCTGCTGCTACTGCTCCTGCTCCTGGTGGTTGTTGTTCTTGCCGGGCTTCGAAAACAGAACTCAAGTGCTGTCGTTGTCCTTGCTGCTCCCTGCCCCAATCTCCGTGGCATCCTGGCCACTGCAGCATCTTGCGTCTCGTTTGTAGCAGTTATCTTGTGGGTCCTGCTGCGCGAAATGAAATTGTTTACTCCACTGTCATATGCACGTGAGCCAGGCGATGTGGCTGGCATATCCTTGGCTACACCGAGCCAAAAAGTGGGGCCTAGAAAGAGTGGAAAAAATGCACCAAATATTTTTACTAAAGAGATAATATTTCTTAAGCTGTATGACTCTATTTAAAGTTTATTCTTTAATCTTAAGGAAGCTGAAAATATTATTTTGAATCTTAAAAGGTTAAAAAATATAATTTTTGACTTTTGTAAATATTTAAACCTTAGAAAATATTTCAGAAAATTAAATTTGTTTATGTGAGTCATAGAAAATATTCTCTCTGTATCCTTGCGGCTGCTTCCTGGGCGGCTATCAAAAAATGAGAATTCTTTCGCTTCGTTTTCTTTTCCTTTGCTGTTATTTTTGGGGGAAAATTCAACGTAATAATTCTTTTCCGCCTGGATAAGGCAAGGGGGCTGGCAGTACAGTCCGTTTCTGCCCCGTAATTGTGCGCAATTTTTGCCAGGACATGTTTTCCGTTTGTCTCTGTCTTTATATCTTTCTTTATCTTCGGCGCAGCGCCATTTTCTTTTTTCTGGGGCCTCCCCTCCACACATGCCACACACATATACACACATGTCCACGATGGAACTCCCCCCGAAACAAAAAACGCCTTCTTTTATTCGACCATTATTCATGAGGCTTATTAAGGGACTAAGAAAAAATAAACAGCACAGTCCATTTAACCGATTTCGAGGCGGAGGAGTGGAAGGCAAGGCCCCGAGCCGGGCAGAGCAGCGCATAAAATAAATATTTATAATCATAACAATGTCCTCTGACTGGTTTCAGACCAATCTCAGCCTGATGATGAGCAAACAAACTCAAGCAGAGAGCGGTTTAAATTTGCCAAAAACTCAGGGAAAATAATACTTTAATCGGATGAAAAAAAGTTGGAAAATAAGTAAAAGTATTTAAGGTTTGTTATTAATTATAAATTTATTTCTAGCTAAATTCTGGATTATGGATTCTGTTCTTTATTTACTTTCTTTGATTAAATAAGTTGCTTACTTGAAATATATCCATTGACAATAGCTTGCAGCACCCATATCCCGATTAACCCCTTCACAAATCCCCTTGAATAAATTTAATTTGAAATCGTTGCATCTTTTTTTTGTATGGCAAATTATGAGTCGAAAAGCAAGAGCAGGATCAGGAGCAACCCTCGTTGCACTCATTAAACTTAAACCGCGTATTAGCAGGCCGTAAATACAGGATGTGTGTGCGTTTGGAGTCGGTACTTAAATATGATAAATGCCGCGTATTGTATTACAATTGGATTTAGGGCAGCGCCAAAGACAATAAATTAAAAGCGGACACACACCGATAATTGCGCTCAGCCGTGAGTGTGTGCCGCCAAAAAGCACTATGGCCCAAAACCCATAATTATGGTACTGCGAGCGCATGTATGTATGAGGGTCCCATCCGAACTTTGCCAAATTTATACAAATTCCAGCCAAAAGTCCGGTAGTCCGCTTCGATTGGGGAGTGCTGCCAGTGGAACGTGTTTCCAGAGCAATTACCCCGCCATCCGCAGTCCGCCATCCCCGATCCGCGATCCGACCACTCCACATTATTATGGCCAACGTGGCCCCGCAATTATGTCGTCCAATTAATATCAACGCAGCGGGAGTTGAGAGCCAGCCGGGTCCAGGTCCAGAGCGGAGCAACTGCATTTTATGCATAAGCTATTTATGAAATTTATTGTCTTAAATGGCCAACGGTAGTCGCCGGACGAATCTTAATGTCCAGCCACTTGACGACGGACCACCCGTGGCAGTATGTAAGAGCACTTAGCGAAAATAAGGGTTCTAAAGGGATTTTCATTCCATTATTAAATAAAATGCATTATTAAATAAACAATAAATCACTAAACAGTAATAAAAATATATTAATACTTAACGGAACAACACCAAACAAATACACAAAACTAAGAAAAAATTCAAATTATATAAAAATCTTATATTGGAGAGCTATGGACCCTTTTGGGCAGTGTCTGCCCTGCACAGGCTCCGTCGATTTCGATTCGCTTCGCTGTAAAACTACTTGGGATCCAAACATCCATCAAGCTGTCAATATGGCAATATGCAATTGCAGCTCGCTGGCCGGCAAAAGGTGTCCGGACTGGCCTGCATAATTACGCGAGAAACTGCGGGCCAAATGCAGCTAAATTTATTATAATTTCCACACTTTCGGGCCATGGCAAGATCACGTTTGTGTCAGAGGCAGTGCCATTGATAGACACATGGCCCGAATGGCAGCTGCGCTGTCAAAAGGCCTGAAGCAGGACACCGAAAGGACCTGCCTGGCCTTTTAATTAACAATAAAGTTGAAATTTTTATTACGCAAATGCAAGACGGGATTAAAAGTGGCTCCGACGACGACGACGACTAGTTTTCGACCGAAAATTATGGCTGGCAGGCGTTGTGGCAAATGTCCCGAACCTGCTCCTAGTTGCCCTCGTGAGTTTATTAAATTACGCATTCCGCTCGTTTCGCACACAATGAATCTGCAGCTGCAACTGCAACTCAGAAGATCCCGATCCAGGATAAGCTAGGATATAGGACTCGTCTGGGTCTGCGGCTTTTGTGGCGGCCACTTATCGCACATCCTGCGAGTTCCCCCGACTAATTGAATTTGCCAGTCGTCGCAGCCAAAGTGCATACTCACGTACTTCATCTTATTAACATGTTGGGGCTCACATTGTAATTCATATTTTCCTTTTTAAAATGTATTAAATTACACATAAAAGCCGCATGAAAACGGGGCCCTCGGGGTGTCAATGGCGACACGCTGATGGATTACAGGCAAATTACGTGGCCTTTTCGGACACATTGATGCACTTTTAATGAATTTAATGGTCCCCTCTTTACAGTCCTTTCGATAAAGCGAAGAAGCGCGTTGAAAGGATCTCGCCGATCTCCTTTCACAAACGAAAGCTGCTTAACGAGATGTTAAGATATTGTCGGTCGGCTTAACTTAATTTTACTTGCGAGTATGTACTTTAAATTTGAATCGAAGAAAGGTATGTTAGCGATAACCAGCTGGGGAATTAATTATATAAATAAATATTGAAACTTACAGACCTTTCCCAAGGTAAAAATAAATATTAAGATGCCGTATCTTAAGCTGAACTTACAACAGCTCAAGACACTAAATTAAAGTTAATTCCAGGCTCTCAGTGGAGGCAAATGACAACCTCCAACTGGTAATAAAATACCCAAGATAGAAGGCTTTCTGCCTTCATTAGAATTTCAATTTTCCAACTCCAAACCGTGATCATTAAAAGTGATAGATTCTAGCTCTTAACTCCCTGGAAGTACTCCCAACTCGGGGTCGGCCGACAATTTGAAAATGCATTTTGCATTAACTTAATTATTTTCCATTCCAACCCAGAAGCGACACCGGAACAGGTATCCCCGTTTTATGCTCCGTTTATTACCGGGTCGCACGCACTTGTCGAGTTGTGCTTTCGGGCACCCAGATAGTGGTCGCTGATAAGGTCCCAGATCCCAGAGCCCAGATCCCCGATCCCAGGCAGTATCTGCACTATGATAGCAGTGTTGGATATAATGTTGCATGCAACTGTCAGTGGTTGCTAGCTCCTAATTATGGGCGGGCTATCGCTCATCAAATATGTATGGCAGAAGCGGGAGATATACGACTGGAAATCATGAAACCGGCGGACTCCTCCTTCCGCAATTAGCACTTTGTATGCGCCATTGGCTAAAATTATTTACTCTTTTTTTGTTAAAGAAATTTATTAGCCATAATAAATCCTCCAAGAAACCCAACACGAGGTGAAGTTCACCTGAGCAACTTTCAGCTGTGTCTCTTTTGGCGACGAAACAAATCGATATGCGGCCCGGCACATCCTCAGGCTCGCATCCGTGTATCCTCGCATCCTCCTGCCCATTTCCACTCCCATCTCCGGGACTCGCAAGCTCCGATAGCATGACGACATGGCAGGGCGCACAGGAAACCGAGCATGGGCCATGCGACGAATAATGCCAGACGCGACACTGTACAGTGAACCCTGCCCAGGACCACCCACAACCCACACACATACACCCGCTGGAAGCGTTCTGCTGACTGGCAACGTTAAAACCTGTAAATCTTCATAGAGCGCGCTGCGTGTGTTGCCCTGCAATGTTTTCCCTGAAGTGAAAAAGGCAGTTCTGGGAAAAGTCAGTGGGATTTAGTGAATTCTAGGTGGAGTTTGTCAAAAAAGATAGCATATTATATGCTTTATTCTATAAATATTTCCAAAAAGATATAGATATAAAGCATATTTTTTATAGACTTTATAACTTAATTAAAGAATATTTTTTATATTTCGAAAAATGATTTTTAATGGTCTTTCTTTCCTTAAAGTAGGGCCAGTTCTTTCCAAATATTTCCATACAAGTGTATCTAGTTTTCGTTAAAGTTTCCCTAAAGTTTCCTCCTTGTTTTCCCTGGCAGACAACATCGGCGCTCTGGTTGCGTGGACGATGAGGGTTTATTTCATGCTTACTTTGGCTTTCTTGCAGCCCTCCCGGCACGCTAAGCCCCGATCCGCCAAACAACCACCTCCGCCAGCTCCATATCCCATTTTCCGACCCAGGCCGCCTCCTTTTACGCTCTGGTTTGCTACTTTTGCACATTCTTTTCAATTTCAACGGGGGGAAAAAAGAAAAGAAATAGGAAAAAGGGAAAAAGGAGGGCGGCTCACTTGGGTTGGCTCAACTCTGACTTGGCTGAGGCATTTTCTTTTGCAAAACTTTTGCAATTTTCTATTAAAGCAATACACACATGCATGTGGCGCGCTGGTGGTGGATTTGTGTCTGTATCCTGGCCGGGCTTTTTCCTATTTTCCATATAAAATGGAAAATTTTCTTTATGTGGCCTTTGTTAGTTTTTCCACCCATGCGAACCCGCTCCCTTCGCTCAGCCATCTAATTCGCATTCGCATTTATTCAGCATTTATTCTGCAAATGTATTTACAAGCCGAACTCTGTTTCGGGGCGACGGCCATGTTTGTTCGCTCGAAACCTCAAAACTTTGCACGCATTTTCCCCAAATTGCGTAGCATTTTCTTCATCATCTTTTTGCCCGAAACTTTTTGCCTTTGAAAGAGCCTTGAATAGTTTTTCCCCCTGCCGGTTTTTGTGGCATTTGCTTTTAGCTGATGGTTTTGTACTCTCTTTAAATTTTAAATTTTAAATTCGCAAGGCTGTGGCGCATGGGGCGTATGCTTAATCAGGCAGCGTGTCCAAAGCTCGTTCATGCCTCAATGATGACATAAGCTTAACACTTGAGCGCCACACGCAGCGAAGAAGGAGCTGCTGGGGGTTAATAGTCGCTTGGCTCGGTCACTGGTCACCCCCAGGATTCGATTATCTCAGAAGGGGAACCATGGAGAGCCTGGCTATATTTATTTATTTTATTCCGTTTTATAAATCTGTGTTATTTCCCCGGGAGGCATACACTTCATTGAATCTGCAGGTGCATAAGGGATATAGTGAGTTTTATGATTATCCTTCGCAATATGTGTGAGAATCCTTTAAAAACATTTTAAAAATCTTATAAAAAAAATCTATAAAAATGAAAGGTCCTAGCCATATATTTAAATTTTTGTAAGGACTCTCTTACCCTTCCTTACTTAAATCCAATCCCGTTCTATATCTACCCATCGATTTCCCCTCCTTTAGCTAACCCAAAAATCCTCTTTATTTTCCCATCAGCTATTTTCTTTGTCTTTACTTGCCATGAAATTTCCGTTGGCCATTCCGTTTTCTCTTTCCTTTTTTCTTGGTGGACCATCAACATTTAGGGCAAACAGGTGGACCGTGGTACATTGTAGAGCCCCGAAATGGCAATGGGAAGGAGCAGGACGACTGGCAGCAGGACTCTAATGTGCTCGTGTCCATGCCACCGACCGGCAGCTCTGCTCCGAGCCATTTTCTATTTTTATGTGCGCACAAACTGTAAAAACAGGAGCGGGAGCCCTGGTGCCGCCTCGCAAACTGATGATGAGGATGGAGGACGCCATAAAACGGCGCAGTCCTGCCACGGTGGCCATAACAACGTGGCCACGAGCAGCACCAGACCAGCGCCAGCACCAGAACCAGAACCAGAGACAGCAGAACGACCAAGTTAACTGCATTTTAACGCGCATTTCAATTTGGAACGGATATAATTTATAGACGACTGACTGGCGTTCCCCGCTTATGAGTTCCAAGCCCCGAGTTTGCCTCAAAATTGAACCTTGCGCTTGAGCAGGTCCTGCAACGCCCCCTTTCCCTGGGAGGCCTCCTGCATCTGGCCGGCATATTTATCTAGATTTTGTTTTGGCCCCGCAAACGCCTCCACTAACGTTGTTAATGTGCAAAATTTAATAATCAAGTATTACGAGGTGGCCACAGCGACGGTTAAAGAGTTTACTGCCAATGAAAATTCATGAAGAAAGACGAAAAATGCAATGGTTATAAATATTTATATTTTTAGTAACATCGCATTAACCTATCTTAATTTAATTTAATTTTTAAAAAGTATTCATCTTTTTATTTTTGTAGAATATATTTCACTGCGTTTTTCCTTTGTAAAATGTTTTCCCCAAACTCTCTCAAATTCCTTTTCTGCGTTAAAGTGCTTCCTTCAACTATTTTCTTGCCAAATTTTTGTCTATGACTGCAAGTGACTGCCCGTCTGTCCTTTGGTCCTTCTGTCCATCAGACTTGCCACTCGTTTTGGTCCTTCTGGTCCTCCCCTTCCTCTTATCCTGCTGATGCTGAACTTTCTGTGAGCTTTTCTTTTTCGGTTGTCCCGTCCAGCAGCGACGTGAAATTTTTCCACTCTTTTGCAGCCACTGTCTGCGTGCTTAAATTGAACAATAACCCTAAGTTGTCGTCCTCGTAATAATATTTTCTGTACCCTCCAATGTTGATTTCTCATGCGTCTGCCATCCAGCCATCCTCCCTCTCTTTCCGCGGAGCTCTGGCTGTCTCTTTTTCGGCGTACCTTTCTTATTCACTCTGAACAACAGCGAAAATCGCAAAGCAATCAAATAAAATTTGAATAAAAGATTTTTGTCTGCCGTTGATTTGCGAAAATGTCGGAGAGAAAAATGGAGGGGGAGTGGGGGGAGCGCGGTAACAACCGAAAATGGTGGGCGGAAACTTGTGAGTTTTCCTGGGGAAATACGCACATATAGGATAGGCAGGGAAGAAAGTACAAGAAAATCTGTGTAAGGAGGCAAATGTGAGTACAGTTTTGGTTAAGTTCAGGCCGAGTTAGGAAAATGAAGGAAAAATACTCTGTTAACAAGGATGAGATCTTAAAATTGAAAACGTTTCGAGTGGTTGAGATTGATAGAGGGTAAAAAATAAAAGAGAACAAAAGTTTCAATTTAAATATGAAAATGCAAAAATTGCGGGGGTTGCAGATGCAAATTTCATTCAGGAATAATAAGTTAACATGATTAAAGTAAGTTACGATTTGTGAGAGGTATTCATTAAATATTACTGGATAATTTGAGGATTAAAATGTACATTTACTTCCTAGATATACATATGTATAAGCTTAAAAATATAAATAGTTTATAAACAAAACAAAACTATATAAGAACCGGGAAACGCATTAAAATATTATGTTATTCAGTAATTTCTTTCTTACTAAACCCTTTTATACCCCTTTAAACCAGTTGAACATTCATTAAATTCCTTAAAAAAAAGGACCAACTGGTCATCAACCCAATGGCCATGACCCTGACCCGACACTCTGAATTTATGTCGACATTGACCTTGACCAAAATACGGGAAATGCAAATTAGTGGAACCCAGAGACGACCCAGACCCAGACCCAGACCCAGACCGAGACCCAAACAAAATAAAAACAAAAACTCATTATAAAGCTTTGGACAAACTCAAAAACTCACCCACCACCGCCTCTAACTTAATTTCATACCAAATTACACCCACAACGATGACGTCACCAAGGAAGTCGGGGCAAAAACCTAATTAGCCACTTTTGCCTTGTCCTTGCTATCATTTTCACTGTCACGGGCGAAAAAACGTGGGGCGAAGGAGATCTGGAGAGAAATGGCAGTCGGGCGGGAAAACCACCCACCATGCCGCGAAGGTCGAAAGTGGCAAAGATGAAAAAACACAGACAGAAAATTATATTTATGGCTTTTACTAAAATTAGCATAGAAAGTAGTTGGGTTTTTGGGAGAAATTCAATGATTTTTGATGCAAAGATTTTGAGTATACCAAAGGAGGTTTATATAATAACTTTTTAAAGAAACTATTTTCTTGATTAAAATGGTTTACATTTCCATTGAGTAAATTAATAATTAAATAACTACATTTTAGTAAATAATTTAAATGTTAAATAAGAAAGCAAAAAAGAAGTAAGTAATACCACCGAATTATTTATTGAAAATGTTTCTGAAATTATAGAAAAGTAAAAATTCCGATAAAAAGTTTTACTATAAGAATGACTTTTTATTATTTTTGTTAATATTACTATTTTCTTCAACTTTAAAACTTTATTATTATTTCAACTATATTAGCTTCCATTTGATTCCAATTTCTTTCCGTGTTTATGAAGAAACGAAAACTGTCGCATTAAGAGACCCAAGAAGGAGAAAGCAGAAAAAAGTTTATTAACGCCCGTGAAAATTTTTAAGAAAAATATTCCTTCTTTTTGCTAGAAAAGGGGGCGTGAAAAAGGGGGAGTGGCTGGCTGTTTCTGCCGGCAGGTGGCTCGCGCCTGACCTCGTTACGAAAGTGTTGCCGCTGCTGACCGCAAATTGAAGACGGGGTCAAAGTTCGCAGGCGCTAATGCAATTAACACTCTCTCGGAAAATTCTCACTCTCTCTCTGTCAGTTTTCCCCATTCTCTCTCCTTCTCTCTTGCTGTCTCTCTATCTCTCTTGCGCTCCAAGTAAGTGGAGCAAATTGCCGTCACTTGTAACAGGCTCTCAGCAATTACAGGCCGAGTTTTTAATTAATTTAACTGAGCAAACAGTGGGCGTGGCCCCAAAGTTTTACACCGTCTGTGTGTGTGTGTGTATTGTTTGGGTAGCTGTGTGCGTGTCCTTGATGTCGGTGTAAAAGGGCATCGCGTTGGCTGCCAAAAAGGAAAGCGGCGAACAGAAATGACGAGCGAGCTGACTTTGAGGGAAGAATAAGGAATACATTTGCGTTTGCTGGTTCAGGGGAATGGGAAATGGGGCTAAGTACTCAACAATAGCTTCAAGGGGTTAAATGGGGCTTAAGAGGGATTAAGTGAGAGA
This sequence comes from Drosophila lacteicornis, assembly GCA_008044355.1. Lineage (NCBI taxonomy): Eukaryota > Metazoa > Arthropoda > Insecta > Diptera > Drosophilidae > Drosophila > Drosophila lacteicornis. The sequence goes on from VNKF01000351.1 coordinate 110,239, forward strand.
AAGCAAGAATGTTAATGGTCTAATTATTGTGCTTATTTCACCAAAAATATCACTTAATTTCTAAAAATTAGTATGCACAAAAGGAACTTAATTAAAAATATATAAACATTATTCTAAATTTTATTTTTATTATTTTTCTATTTGCACTTCCTAGTTAAATAATTATTAAAACTTTAAAAAATTTCTAAAAATTAAAATTCATAAAATAAATTTAATTAAAAATTTATTAAATATTTATTCTACATTGTTCTGAATTTTATTTGTATTATTCTTATATTTCCAGTGCCTAGTCAAGAACATTTTCATCGGAACCTTTTCTGTTCCAGCTTAAGTTATTATTCAAACTTAAAATAATTTCTAAAAATTAATAATAACAAAGGGAATTTAATTAAAAATATATTAAATATATATTCTACTTGTTCTGAATTTTATTTTTATTATTCTTATATTTCCAGTGCCTAGTCAAGCACATTTTCATCGGAACCTTTTCTGTTCCAGCTCCAATAAATTCCCCAACTTCCTCCCTACATTATCCCTACTTCCGCTGGACTTTCCTCTGCTCTCCCCTTTCCTATAGACTCCCGGGTGTCAGTGGCTGCCACGCAGTTCATTTTGCGGCGCACAAAGTTTAAATTTAAAAGCCGTGGAAGTTGCAACTTGCGGTGGCCAGTGGAAATCAGCGTAACACAAAAACACCAAATGATTCGCTAACTTTGCACCGTTTTTCCCCCTGCTTTTCTGTTCCAGTTCACTTGGCTTGCTTTTCTTTTTAGCGTTTTATTTCTCTCGTTTTTTTTTCTAACCATTTTTATTGTTTTAAGCTGTCGCAGCGTGAAAACTTTGGCCCGGAAAAACTTTTGCCGCGGGCCTGTCAATGCAGGCGCCTGAATATTTATAGACTGCAGTGGCTACCTTCCATATCTAAGGTGCGAAGCATCAACAGCATCCAGGAGCTAAAGCAGGAGCAGGAGCAGCTGTCTTGACTCTGTAAGCGGCATAAAATTTTCACACGCCGCCTGAAAATTTGCATAGGGAAACCGAAACGATGAAACCCTTTCCCTATTGTTGTTCGAAATGTATTTTTCTAACCGGGCGACAGAGAATTATATGGAAATTATGCAAATGCAGTCGAGGGATATCGAGGACGATATCCTCGCCGGGAGATGGATTTAAGGGACACACACACCCAGGCAGCCACTGGGCTTAATTGCAACGTTCGGAGGCATCAGCGCCAGCATCCTTTGTTCACTTTTGCAACAGGACATCGGTTTTGTTTGCCTTTGTTGTGGCCCCGAGCCTCCTGCGTCCTCGTTTTTGTGCCAATCGATTGGCAATTGGCAATAATCAATGGCATAAGTGCTAATTTGCATTGTCAGTTTGTCAGCCTGCCAAAGGGATTGCCGTTTTCCATTCTCAATTTTCCATTTTAATTGTGCCCTGCAATTGACTCTCATGAATCGTAATTACGTGTTACATTGAGCCAGTCAAGTGGCGGATTATTACGGGGTTGCAATGGATCCTGTTCGCCTTGAAATCGATGCCAATTCTAGAACACTTCATAAAAAACCAATAAGAGAGATAATTAAGGCTTAAGTGATGGGGGAATGATGAGAAAATGTAGTGAAGATAATAAATACTAAATATTTGGAAAGTAACTTAATATTTCTATACAATGTAAGTTCATAAACAATTTCTTCTCCAAACTTCTACCTACCTTAAGCTAGGTAAAAGCCACAACTAATTAACCAAGAGTACTTGGGAGCACCCATTAAGATTTCCATCTCCACTCAGTGTCAGAGGCTGAAATGCAACCTGCACTTTCGAGCCAAAATCAATTTCAGGCACCATAAAACTTGCCTCGAAAGTTACCCGAAATTGAAAAGAAACAAAGGCGCATCGGTTTCAGTCGGTTTTGCTGCTTGCTGACTCCGGGCTCAATTAGCAGCCCATAAAGTGGGAGCTGAAAATTAACTACTGAATTCCGAATACCGAAATGCTTTAAGCTGCTGTCAGGGAACGGGAGCAGGAACGACAACGCGCCGAGGCAAACGGTAGCGCCTTGCAATTAGCCGGGCTAATTAAGTCGCACCCATGAATAGGAGCCGAAAACGTGGCTTATAATGAGCCAATTTGCATGTTTAAGAGCGCATTAAGAGCTAAGCAAAAAACGCGACTCGGCTAAGCAGCCAAGCTTAAAACGGGGCTAGTCAAAGATCGCCTTTGTTTGATGTGCATTCGATAAGAGTTGTCAAGGGGAGGCGACATTCCAAGAAAAAAAGAGAACAACTTACTTTACTGGCGAGAAATTAATTAATAAAACTGGCAACAGATTTACTGCTTTTATAGGTTAATATGAAAAAGATATTTTGACTTCTTCGAATAATTTTAGGCCAAGGGAAAGACCTCTCTTGAAAAAGCTTAAATAACTTTGTAGGTAAGGTAAAGTTAACTTTAATAATTTGCCAGACTTTACTTCTAAAACCTTTACTTAAAATTATGAATTTTTTGAAGGACTAAGTAACTTATTTTTCCCAGTGGCTGGCCTATAAATATCCTTACTCGGCCATGTCAAAACACTCGTTCACATGTGACCGGCACCCATGTCCAGGCCACAAACTTTGTTTCACATGCACATTTCTTGGCAAAGCAAAAAAGTTTAGGGAAAAAATGGATGAATAAATAGAGGGGCAGGGGAAGGGGAAGGGGCAGTGGCACTGCAGTTGGCAGTCACATTTTGGCCCATTGGCCATTTGGCCATTTGGGCAACCATTTGTCTGCGGCAGACAGCGATGACGATCCGAATGACGACGGGGCGTGCATTTTGTTTACATTTGCTGGCAAAAAAAGAAAAAGAAACCCCAAGCGAAAGACCCGAATTTTTTCCTCCACTTTTGGTAGCAAGCTTATGATTAATTGCCCCTTGCAGGCGCCGGTCCAACCTCCGCGAAAATACGAAAAATTAACCATTTGAACCCTGGAAGGGGCAGAGACAGTGGCAGCGACACTAAAACCTCACTTGTTAATGCCAAAAAATTAACGCAAATTATTTCAACGCACGCTGCAAATGATGGCCAAAAGATAATTTCAAAGGGGCGTAACGAGAGCCAAGTGAAAACGAGGGGAGCGGAGTCCGGTCTTTAGACGGTAATTAAAATTGATGTGAACCCATTTCAAATGGGAACCAGAGAGGGGGCAAAATAAGTAGATTGAAATTGGAAACCAAGTCGATAATGGTCGAGGGTAATGGAAATAGGAGGAGCATCATTGGCATAAAAAATTAAATAGTCTTTGGTCTTAAGTCTTTAATTAAATTCCACTTAAAGCAAATGAATCAAGTGAAGCTCGCTTTAAGAGCTATAATTATTATTCGTAAGGAAAGTAAATAAATTTAATGGCTGGCATATTACACCAAGCCTTTAAAATATTTCATTAATTGCCATATATTAACTTTAAAGGCGTAAAATTTAATTTTTATGCTCAAAAAACATAAGGATATATTATTGTTTAAAAGTAAACCCTTAAGCTTCCCCAAAACCCTTCAACAACTCCCAATTATATAATTGATTGCTTTTCACTCGCAGCTCTTCAAATACCAATTTCTTTCTCATTTTCGCATTTTAATTAATTTGCGGACTGACACCAGCTGGATTCTTATTACATTTCGAACAATATTTGCCCAGCAGAGCCTCATATCCGCGTTGCGTAACTGGTTTTTTATTGAATTGCATTTTGTAGCTTATTGACTCGTTTATTGGCTCCATTCAGCTTCGGATACTTGGACGCGGGGCCACTTCAGATCCGATCAGAGCCATTGTGGCCATTCTCAATGGACGCCCACTTCAGCCCGCCAAGTTGGTTACTAATTTTTTGCAATTGTATCTCTATCTACGGGATCTAGCCGTATCCGTATCCGTATCCATTCAGGCATCCACTTGTAATTGTATCTATGCGGAGGCAACGGCGGCAGCGGCATCAGCGTTTCAATAAACCGCACTAATGAAGCCCATTCAAAGTGCAATGATGTTACCTATGCACTCCCCTCCCCGGAAAATCCCCTTCGGCGGCCGGCGAGGAGCTTTCCATTTGGGAGTTTTCCGCTTGGCGTCGATTTTAATGGGCGCGAATATTAATGACATTTCCATTGCATTTGGCGGCGACGAAGAAGAATCCGCAGCCAGAAATCTCTTGTCAGCATAATTACGGGCTATATGGAGTCCTCGCGGTGCCCTTCCCTTTGCCATTGAATGTCTAGGACTATCTTTCTTTATAGCTTTTTTTCCCATGGATTTTTTTGTGGTTTCATTATTTCTGGCTTTGGTTTATTATTCGGTATATTTTCCTTATGCGGTTAGACCAAAGTAAATATGGTTACACTCGGGAAATTGTAGGGAAGAAAGAGGTTGGGAAATATTTAAATTAGGATAAGTAAGCATGAAGAAATTGTAGAAATATTTTTTTCCTACTCATAAAATAATATTAAGGTAGTAAATAATTTATTTTAATATTACATACTTACCATTTATAATAAACAAATGTTTTAGGAGTAATTTAATTAAGAAATGCAAGCCAATTAAAGCCTCCCTCCCACTCTTAGACCTCTCGATTAGTAAGCCATAAATAACCCTTTAAGCAACCCGAATATTTTAATATTAATTAACTGACTGGCATGACTTTCTGTAAATTCTCAGGCTAAGTTCTCTATTAATCGCGGAATGGCAATGCATGACAGCATGGCAGCTGGGGGCGTGGCGGCATGGCGGCGGCCATGCGAAGTACATTTCTTATTCACTTGATCCCCTGAATTGCGCGCCAAAGTTAAAGTGCAGCTGTGGCAGTGGCAGTGGCAGTGGAAGTTGCTTCTGTTTCTCGTTCTGGCGCTGGCCCGGGCTCTCTGTGTTGCATGCCTCAATGCATTTCCACTTGCCGAGCAGCCAACCAAGAGCTCGAGGGGCACAGCCGCGAAAATGGAGTCGGGCGATGCCTTCAAGTACGAGAATTATTTTCGCTTTTCTTTATTTCCATGTTGCCATAATTGCGTCCCTGCAATTCTTTCATCAAAGTGCGCCTCATCAGCGAGAAAAATAAAAATAAAAAAACAAGAAATACAACTCGCAAAAAATCCAACCCGCCCATCCTCTATCTATCCCCGCCCGAGTCTCGGCGCTTTTCGCGCGGTAATTAAAGCAAACTGCGAATTTTTTTCGGCGCTTTTCAGAGCTGTAATTAAAAATGGCAAAAGTTTTGTTTTTGTTTTCATCGCTTTTGTTGCATGCAACATGGGAAAAAACCGCGTCAAAAGCAACGGAAATGCAATGGAACGGACCCACCATTTTTCGCCTTTTCCCCTTTTCCAGCCTCTGGCTTGGTTTTTCCACTCCTCTCTCTGTTTTTGTGTGCATTTCAGTTTTGGTTTTTATTTTCCCTGGCATTGATATGGCAAAAGTTGCACTGGGATTGCCGTTGTTTCGGGGCCCTGGGTCTCTGCCTGGGTCTGGGTCTGGGCAGTTATGACCGCAAAATCAGCTTAAAGTTGTACAGCTTGATGGAGCTGAAAAAGCCAGCGAACTGTGAGTTTTTATGTTTTGCGGAAGCTGGGGAAGCCAAGAGGGTTTTCCAGGAAATTACTAATACTCTTTATGGAATATTTAAGCAATAAACTATGGGAGATAATTAGTGTGTGTGGTTTTTCTTTGATTACTAAGATGGGGGTAATAATAAAATTAATAAGAAATTCAAATTAGTTATAAGGCGAATATACAATAATTATAAAATATTTAATTAAAAAGCAAAAGTTAAAATAATACTCAACCAATTTATTTTTAAAAAGTCTGCTAAATATTGTTTATTTCATCCCTTAAAACGTAATCAAACTCCTTTGACAATTAACCCTTTCATTATTTACATCCAATCAGTTTTCTGCTGACAGTTCTCACCTCACAAAACGAAGAAACCGAACTGTCAATCAGGGATTGAAGACGGGGAAGGGGAAAAATCAAGTCAGGACCGCCAACTAACCATAAATACGCTGTGGCCGAAATACAAATTAAATTAAGCAACGAGACAAAAGGCAGACTTGCAGCAATTTACAGAAAAACTGCCAACAAATCAAATTGCCATAAAACCAGGGGCCAAGACGCGACACACGAGGCGATCTGACAGTGCTGGCCAATTCCCGGGTTGACAATTGCGGTGGCGGTGGCGGTGGTTGCTGAGTAAATAATTTCGTCTTGGCCATAAAAAGGCTGTCAACGTGGGGAGTTGGCGAGGCTGAGACGCGGTGGGCTGTGAGGGGGTTAAGCGGGGTTTCCGTGGGGCTTTCGCGGGTAGGAACAGGGCAGTGGAGCAGGCCTGTCAATTGCCGGGAGATTGATGCCCCTGGATAATAGCGACGCGAACAATTTGCAGACGACAACACGCCGCGGACTGAGAAGACAAAGATGGAGCTTTTTGGCCTGACAAAAAAATAAAGAAGAAAAGAATGGATAACTTCAGAGATCGAAGGTGGAAATACTCTGAAAGGATAAGTATTTAAGAGGCTTAAAACTTCCTTTGATTTTATTTTAAAGAATATATTTAGATGGTCTTAGGAGGATTAAAGATATCATTAATGTGGCTTTTCCTAGAAATTGTATTCTATAATAATTAATGACAGAGTCTAGAAATTTTACCTCTTTAGAATCCATAACAAACCTTTAAGAAAAACCTATAAAACCCCTCGAAAGTGTATACAAAAATAACAGAGACAGATGGAGACTGCTTGAGAGAGACACTGACACCGACAGAGACTTCTCTTTGAGCTGAAATCTCCAGCGGTGGTCCGCGGCGACAACTGAATGACAACTCTTTAGGCCGTCCGCGCTAACGGGATTTCTTGAGCAAGTTATTTGCCCAAAAATGGCCAGTAGCAGGCGAAGTGTTGACATGGCTGCGACGGGTGACATCGGCGCATGCGTGACACCCCCAAGAGATGGACGGTACACACAATTGGTTGTGCGGGTCTCTGGAAGCTGCTGCCTCAAATGGAGACATGGACAATTGCTGGGGCCAATATGGTAAACACCATACTCTGTCCCAGGAGATGGGGACAAATTCTCAACCAGCTAAGCTCACCATCTCACCAGCTGTCCCAGCTCAATTAGCCATCAAGATCAACGCGAGATGGGAATTGTTCTTGGCCAACAGCTGGATGGCTGGCTAGAGAGACGGGCCTAGACAAAGGCCGCATTGTTCGTCTCTCCGGCGGCAGGATGCAATAAAATGCAGGTGCATATCCCACATCCATCTCCATTGCCAGCTTTAGCTTTAACTTCATCTGGAAATGCACTGAAAGGAAAATTATGTTTAAACATGGCGTTAAACTGAGCATTATTATATTTTTTTAATACCTAAAATCTTCAGAAAAGAACTAAAAAACGAATAAATATTTAAAAACCTATATAGATATTGCCTATTATTACTTATAAATAAAATAGTTAAAACTTAGCTGATTTAATATATTGATCCATTATTAATATTTATATAAAGGGGGTTGCTTTTTAAAATTTTAAATATATATTATGAAATATAATATAATATTTATCTAACACCAAAAATCTTAAGGAAAAACCAAATATTAATATCTAAAAACCTTTGCTGATAATAATGAAATACAAATGATAAAATTTTGCTTATTATTACCACATGCTTACTTACAAATAATATAGATATATATCCATTATTTATATTTATATAAAGGCGGTTTTATGTTATTATTTAAAATTCTTTAAAAATAATATATACACTATACTTTTCAGATTTTATCAGGAGTGCTTGCAGTGCATGTCCTTTTCGAACTGCATCCGTGTATTCTCCACTCGTCGCGTTCTCAACATGTTGCCAAGTCATTAACTTGAGCCTGCTCCTGGCTTTTGTTGCATGTTTGTGATTACACATGGGGAGTGGGGGGCGGAAAGGATGTGTGTGTATGGGGGGAAGGGGGGAGACTGTAACAAAGGCGGCCAGGACATGGACATGTCGTTGGTGCTGCTGCCACTGCGTTGCTGTTGTTGCGCCTTGAGCGTTTGGGCCATTTGAAAATTGCAGCAGGGTTGCAGCACTAACCATACAACATATAGACTACTCATTTCATACAACGAAAATGGACACAAAAATTTCTTAGCGACAGGCCCCAGGCCTGTTAGCGGCGGGCCCCGTCGCTCTCTCGCGGCTCTCTCTCTCTCTTCGCTCTCTCATTCTTATGCCGCACACTGATTGCGAGAGTTCGCTCAGTCGCAGAGTGGCGCAACTCGAAGGAGGCTGAGTCTGCGCTTGAATTCTTCTTTATATGTATGCGTGCTCATGCATTCACGTACACGGGTTCATGTGTGCGATCATTTCATTTCGGCCCAGCAAGAATATTTGGTCTTTTGCTACTTTTCATACTAGGTACCCTAACAATATGGGCATATTCACTATTGGGTTAATTGTAAAAATAAGAATGTTATATGTTATAATATAATATTATAATATGATATAATTATAATATAATATATATTATTTAAATAAAAAATGAAGTTTTGTATATTGTTCCATATACCTTTACAAAAATA